>PVKE010002671.1:0-79835 GCA_004027555.1 Craseonycteris thonglongyai
AGGGGGGAGGAAGGGCGAGGGAGAGTTGGGGAGGTGGGGTGGGAGTGGACACTGGATATATGGTGATGTAAGGGGAGCTGATACTGGGTGGTGGGCACATAATGTGATGCATGGGTGGTGTGATGTGGACTTGTACATCTGGAAACTGCCCAATTGTTACCAGTCAATGTCACCCCATTAAATTTAACAATAAAAAATAAAAAAAATAAAAAAAAAAAAAAAAAAAAAAAAATTTTAACTTTCACAGATATGAGTCTTTGTAAAAGAAAGGGTTTATTTGGTCATTGCTAGCAAAGAAAACAAGAACACCACTATTGGGGCATGGAATCTAAACCACCAGCAACATGGCTAGGTAGAAAAGATAAACATGTTCATCATCCCAGAATTTTGCAGGTGTTTTTATATATCAAGTAGAAGGGAGAAAGACGTAAGCCATTCTAGAAAATAATTTACATTGGCTATAGACAAAGGGAATGGGAGAAGGCTAAGAGGGGCTTCTTCTAGGATAGGTGCAGCAAGAGTCCACAAAGCTTATGTGTAAGCAAGAAGTAAGGGCTTCTGGGGTTCTGGGGTGTGATGGTACCTGGCTAGTCTGTCATTTTAGATAATCTCAAAAATAGCCACCTGGAAATTAATTTTAAAATTCCAGCACACACAAAGGAGTGTGAGAAATCTATTGTCAGAGCTGGCCCACAGCTATTGACAGGCTAACAGATCTCTTTCACTTTCTAGCCACTGTAATTTTAATTGATAACATCTCAGATATTTTTGGTCACTGCATTTAGGTGAGATGTTCAGCCTTGGTTTGGTGATGTGGGCTTAGCCCAAGTGACTTCATTTAGGGCCTGTTATTTCTTTTCTTTTTTTTTTAATATATTTTTATTTATTTATTTTTATTTTTGACAGAGAGAGAGAGAGATACAGAGACAGAGACAGAGAGAGAACTGAACTGGGGGAGCTCCCAGTTCAGCATATGGTTCCGCACTGGCCGGGGCCGGGATTTGATCCCCGGTCCCCGGCACTGCAAAGTGAGTGTTTAACCCACTAAGCCATCCCGGCTTCCCGTTGTTTCTTTTTAACAAATGTTCCTGTAAATTCTGATAGCTGCTGTAGCAAATCAATCAAACTTGAGTTGTTAGAACCTCCAACCTATAGCTGATTGGTCAGAAGCATAGGTAATAACCTGGACTTACAACTGGAATCTGAAGTGTACAAACACACAATGTCTGAGGATGAGGAAGTCTTGTAGGACTGAGCCCTTAACCTGTGGGATTTGACACTTTCTCCAGGTAGACAGTAATAGAATTGAGTTGAATTTTAGAACACCTATAGCTAGTGTCAGAGAAAAAGCTTTTCTTTTTCACTCCCTTTTCTCTTGTTTATGGATTTTAATTATTTATTGGGTTACAATTACAGAAATTATTGATGGCTCAAGGAAAATAATTATTTCCTTTTTAAAAACACTCTATAATTAAAAGGAATATACTCTAAAGCAGGGGATGGCAAATTTTTCTGTAAAGGGCCAGACAGTAAATACGGTCGACCCTAATTATTTGTGGATTTCCATATTTACAAACTTACTCACTTGCTAAAAGTTATTGGTAATTTCAAAATCAATACTTACATCATTTGTGGACATGTAAAGAGTATAAAAAATGAGTTCCCTGACACACATTCTTAGCTGAACTATATAACAAGGCAACCCTTATTTTAGCTGGTATACTATAAACAACTGTCTTTTTCAGTGCCATGTTTATTTAGTAGCACGTTTCCTCAGTTTTGTGCCTTTTATTGGTGATTTGCTATTTAAAATGATCCACAAGCATAGTGCTGAAGTGGTATCTAATCTCTAGTGATGTGCCTTACAAAGTAAATATGTGGTTAGATAAGCTTTATTCAGGCAAGTGTTATAGTGCTGTTGGTCATGAATTCAATGTTAAAGAAATCAACAATATATAAAAAAGTATCTTTAAATGGAAACACATAAAACAAAGTTATGAATTGATTAATGAAAGTGTGACCAGATGCTTGTAGGAAAACTACCCCTGTATTTCCTCTAGGAGCAATGGTTCACTAATTCAGTGATTGCTACAACTTTTAAAAAATATATGTACCGGTACTGTGAATAATGAGATTCAACTGTATTTTAGGCTCCACAGGCTTCAGTCTACTATAACTACTCAATTCTACCTTTGTAGCTCAAGTGCAGCCATAGACAATACATAAATGAGCATGGCTATGTTACAATAAAACTTTATTTATAGGGGAAGCAGGGATGGCTCAGCAGGTTAAATGCTCGCTTTACAGCCCCAAGGACGGAGGATTGAATCCTGGTCCAGCCCCTGTACACCCATATGCTGAACTGAGGTGTGCTTCCCATGCTGGAGGCCCCCAGTTTGGTTCTAACCTCCCACCCCCACCCTGTTCAGCCCCTGGATCTTGGAGACATGCCTCCCATGCAGGAGGACCCCAGCCCAATTCCCACCCTGGGCGCCCTGCCCACCCAGTGTGAAAAGAAACCATGTGGAAAACTGAAGATGTGCAACTATGGAAACTGCCCTGGGCCCTGCCCTTTCTCTCATTCTCCCTCTTTGTCACTTTGAATTCCCTTTGAAACCTGATTTCTAAAGTAATGCTCATTTACATTCTTTTCCACAATGAACCTGCGACTAAATGTAAAACAAATACATAATTATCCATAAAAACCAGTTTTTTCCACCAAATCTTTGAGTAAAGTTCATACTTCTTGAAGGATGTAACATTCCCTTCTCTTTCAGAGTTGAGGAGAGTGAAGCTCTTGGTCATATCATCCAGATAGCTAATATATCACAGGAACACACCAAAAGCACACATACTAGCCACACAATCGGGTCCACAGTTTCCCAGACACACACTGAATGACTCGCATCCATGGTCTGCAGGCAAGGCCCAAGGAAAACAAATCTCTCAAAACCGCTTCACATAAATGTTCAATTACACATTCATAGAAACACTATCTGATGCACTCACAGTTAGTCCCATACACTAACAGTCAATCCCAGGATCTCACAGCCCCCCATAACATTCTCAGTCCTACAAAAACTGACACACAATCCAGTCATAAAATCTCCTTCACAAACCGCATTCCGGTCCCCGCAGTCGCAACATCTCAAACAAATCACCCACATCCAGTGGCAAAATCACACAAAGATAAGGTGACCAGACGTCCCGCTTTTCGCGGGACAGTCCTGATTTTTAACAATTTGTCCGGCATCCCGCGGCGTTTTAAAAAAGTCCTGATTTTTGGAAAGAATGCGCGACAAGCTAGGGAACGGCGGAAGATAGACCAAATTTTTAATCAAGCTCACCGTCCCACCCCACCCCACCCCCGACCCCCATCAATGGTGTCCCGCTTTACCAATGTTAAAATCTGGTCACCTTAGACTTGAAAGACAGACACACAGCGCCTCCCTGGTCACAGAACTCTCAGTTGGCCTTACGGAAAGTCACATCTATGCACACTTCCCCATTAATGTGCTTGTGGGTACTTATTCAGAACAAAGAGCCGAGAAGCTACCCCTCGCTGGGGCGCTACTGGGTCTCCGCTCACTCAACCCGCGAGCGGGGCTGATGCTCCACCCCTGGGGCTGGCCGCGCCTGCGCGCTTCGTGCGTGCAGCCGGCGCTCCCAGCAGCCCCTGCGAGCGGCTTCTTGGAACCTCGGGGTTGTGGCGTCCTCTCTTCCACTGGGCATCACGGTAAAGCGGGTTGGGCGCCCCAGGTGAGCAGTCCTGGCACGGAGAGTTGGTTCTGGCCATTTGTAGGAAAGGCGTCGCGGCCCAAGGATGAGGAAAGGAAAGGCGCTGCACTACCGCAGAGCGTTGAGAGCTCCGCACCTCAGACCCGATTGTGCGTGAGAACCGCGGTGGTGTAGCTGTGTTTGTGGGCGTGACGGGGCCGAGGTGTGGCATCAGGACTATGCAGTTGTGAGGCCAGGTCTAGTGAGTGATGGGGTTTGAGTGACTGAATTGGATGCAAAACATCTTGTGTGACCGAAGGTGGCCGTGGCCTGTGTGGCTACGACCCTAGTGTCACAGCTGAACCTTACGTCCTCTTAGCCACACTAGTCTAGCCTGAGAAATTGCTCCTCAGTCAGATCCGAGTGCCATTGAAAAGACTCCCAGCAAAAAGACTCAGACCCGATCTTGGGATAAAAGTGTTAGAGCTGAACGGTACCCCAGGCTGGCTTCTGGGCGTACTCCCATCGCACTTCATCCTCAAGTGCGCGCGTACTCACGGACACGTACTCACACACAGCTCTGAGGTGTCCCAACTGCCGGTTTGAGAAACACGGAGTTCCCTCCAGGAAACTGCTAGGATTCCATTCCCGTACATATGTGACATTTCTCTAAGAGTCAACAACACTCTTCCTCTTACTTCACTCTGGATTTGTGTGGATGACGGTTCGTGGGGACAGGTGTGGTCGTGACATGCCCTAATTTCTAGCCAGGCTGGCCTGGGCTTCAAAAAAAACCTATTGTCTTAAGATTCCTTCTTTCTTTACCATTCCTGTCAAACTCCAATTAAGGGCTCTGAAGAGAATGAGAAGGAATGAATTGCTATGGCCCATTGTAAAGTCAAGGTCAAGGAGAATGGATATTTCCTCTTATTCTGTGAAATGCATTTTTATTTTTTAGGACATGGGAATATTTGCTTCCTTCTCCCTAAATGACCTGTTCATTGAACTGATGCGTGCCCCCTCCCTAGTGCCTGTATGCATTACTCTTTTGGCAGATACTTCCCATTACTTCTGAGATATTTATTTATTTATAAAAATAAAGCTATTTTTATAAAAATGTATAAAGCTCTTAGAACAGTGCCTAATATTTCATAAGTACTTAATAAACATCAATTGTTTGTTATGTGGTAACTTTGGGCAATTACCCATCCACTCCAGTAGATCAGGAATGAAAATACAAAGCTAATTGTGTTGAGTATTTACTAGTTAAAAAAAAGATGAGATGCTCAAATAATCTAAAACAGAAATTCTTTTTTTTTTTTATAGTATTTATTTATTTATTTATTTATTTGACAGACAGAGAGAGAACTGAACTGGGGGAACTCCCCAGTTCAGCACATGGGTCCACATGGGCAGGGACCAGGATTCGATCCTGGGTCCCCGGCGCTGCAAAGTGAGCTCTTAACCCACTGAGCCATCCTGGCTTCCCCTCACTTTAGTTTTAAATGGCAAGTTTTTGCCCCTCTATGGATGCCTTATCATTTAATCTGGTTTTTACTGAAGGACATTTAGGTTCTTTCCAGCTTTTTTCCATTAATGAATAATGTCTGTCAGCACACTTCTACATCTTTGTGCACATATATAATTTTCTTTAATCCCAAAAGTAAAATTCCTGAGTCAAAGGGGTTGCATGGTTTGAATGTTTCTTATACATACTTTTAAATGTACACCCTCTGCAAGAGCTACAATTGAATGAGAGCTGACTTATGGTGGGAAAAAATAAAGATTCCAAATGCAGCTTTGTTACTTATAAATTAACTGATTTTCTACAAGGGATTTCACTAATAATTATCCCATCTATGCAGCCTTGATCCACTGCATAGATGGGATAATTGTTACACTACATAGCAGTCCTGAAGATGTTAATGTATATAAAACAATCACATAAAATTTTTTAATAAATAGGTATGTGTTATCTACCTGCTGAAAGCATGAATCTATACCTCTTTAACCTAGGTTGTAAGAAGAGAATGGCAAATGAATTCATGCAAGGAAGCAAGGTGGATGATTCTGACTGAAAATAGTAAGAAGATTCTGGAAGTTTATGTCCTGGCTACAGGCAGGCAGGGCTGCCAGTGCAGCAGTTTGACAGTGGTAATGGCTGCCAGGGTTGGTCTTTATGAATTTCTGTGTATCAAATGAATCTAACCAAGGCTTTGAAAGATTCTGCTTTAGATGATATGGCTCCATATCAGGATCTGGAATTTACAAGTAAGGATTAAACTTGTCCAAACTCTCAAATTTCTGTGTATGTGTATGTGTGTAGGGGTAGTTAAAGGAGGGGAAAAGATGTATTGACTTGTGTGAGTTAGGGAGTTCTGATACTTATCTGATCTCATGGCTTCTTTTTTCTTCCCCTAGCTCTGGCTACTATGAACTCTTGTTCTCCAGGCAAGTAAACCCCAAGGAATACTGGCCAGTTCTTGAATTTCTAAAACATGGCCCATGTAAGTTATTCTCTTTCTCCTGGAAATACTGTCATGATAAGATCCTATAAACATTTCTTTATCCTGAAACTTCCTACTTATCAGAGCCCCATCTAAGAACCTTCTCCCAGTTCCTCTAAGTCCAGTGAGAGATGAAACTAAATAGTACAATATCTATCCTATGAATCTTTTTGCCAATCGTTTTTTTTTTTAAACATTTGTTTTTGTTCATTGGTATTTTATTTATTTATTTTAATTGGTTTTGACAGAGAGAGAGAGATACAGAGACAGAGAGAGAACTGAACTGGGGGAGCTCCCCAGCTCAGCATATGGGTCCACACGGGCCAGGGCCAGGGCCAGGGCCGGGATTCAATCCTCAGTCCCCGGCGCTGCAAAGCAAGCGCCCAACCCACTGAGCCATTCCGGCTTCCCCTTTTGGTTTTTTTTTAAGATTTATTTTGTTGTTTTTGACAGAGACAGAGACAGAGATAGAAAGAGACAGAGAGAAGGGGGAGGGCCCAGAGCAGTCTCCATAGTTGTACATCATCAGTTTTCAACATGGTTTTGTTTCACACAGGTGGGTGGGGGCTGTGCAGAGCAGGAACTGGGTTTGGGGCCTCCTGCATGGGAGGCATGCTCCCTTGAGCCAGGGGCCAAACTGGGGGTGGGGGGGTGGGCATGAGAATTGAACTGGGGGCCTCCTGCAGGGGAAGTGCACCCCAGTTCAGAATGTGGGTTCACACAGGCTGGGGCTGGGATTTGATCCTTGGTCTTTGGGGCTGCAAAGTGAGTGCTTAACCTGCTGAGCCATCCCAGCTTCACCCCAGATCCTTTTCTAACAGAGATATTATAGGGAAATTTTTTTTAGTCTGCTTTTTAAGGGGAAAAGGTGGAAAAACTCACGTTTCTTGAGAAGTCATGAGACATACTTGTATAGCAGGCAGAAGGCTTATGTACAATATTCACTTAACTGAAAACGGATTTTTTTTTCTTTCCCAGACATGTTTGGATAATTAAGATATGCCAGTATTTATAAGAGGCTATATTTATAGCAACAGAATCCTTCAAAAACACACAAGCATGCTGCTTTATCACAATCATTTCCTAACTCAACTGTGTTACAGGTTTCCAGCCCAACCCTGTTTGCTTGCTTGTTTCATTTCCTGCAGTACCTCTTCCATATTTTCTTCTTCCATCTTAAAACAAATTTAATTTCAGTTGCATTATACGGTTTCTCATTTCAGAAATCACTGATGTTCAGTGATGTGTCCATAGTCTTCTCTCAAGAGGAGTGGGAATACCTGGACTTGGAACAGAGGGACTTGTACAGAGATGTGATGTTGGAGAACTATAGCAACTTGGTCTCATTGGGTAAGTTTATCTGCCTATAGTAATACAGACTCTATTCTCTATGTCAGCTTTCTTCTTTGGAAATTTCAGCAATATCATTCAAGAAATTATCTAAATTTCTGCTCCCTGTTCTCAAGGGAATGGTTTGAGCTGTATTTGTTTGAAAGTAAGCACCTCCATTAAGCATATTCATCTTTCCCATCTTTAAGTGGCCTTCAGACCTTCCTTAATGATAGAAGGGTTGGATTTGAAATCTGGGTAATTTATAGTCCTATCAGTGTGAAAGAAATCAGATTTCACTTTGTATTGGAACTTAGAATTGCTATAGGTATTTTGTTATTTGTTGGTATACCTGAAAGGAAAATAGCTACACCTAATTTACTGGTTTTATTTCTGGCTATCGAATGTACCCATAATTTTTGTGGTGGTTAAGTTGTATCAACAGCATTTATTTCCAATTCAAGAGAACTCATTCCTTTTGTAATTAAACATTCACTTGTACCTACTTTTATGATTGAAGGTTAAGTATCCAAGAACTTTGTATTTAACACTGTATGAATATCCTAAGAAATAACAATAATTCCTCAGGAAATGTCTTGTTTTCCTTTCAGCAAAATAGCAATAACTAATAGCCAATAAAATATATATAACAGTATATTTTGTAGTCAATGTTTAAATATAAATTAATATAAACTTCACAATAATTGTGTAAGATAGTTACTATTATTAACACTATTTTATGGATGAGGAAAACAAAGCATAGAAGTAAATTGTCCAAGGTCATATAACTGGGATAGGGCAGAGGCAATATTTGAATCCAGGCATTCTGTGCTCTCAGCTACTATTGAGAAAGAGTACTTGTATGAATATAAATTAAAATAAGACCTTTTCTCTCCCTCTCTAATAATCTGTTTATTATGTAACCTTAATGTGAAATTTTTATCATCTTGCCCTTCTTTGTTTAAAGGCTTTATCAATTACCATCTGACTTACAATTTATTTAAAAAGTTAACCAAAACTGAATTGAGATAATTTTGAATTAATTTTTTTTTTTTAATTTTCATATCACCTTACATTTTTTTTCTTCTAACCAGGATACTTCATTTCTAAACCAGATGTTATTTCCTTATTGGAGCAAGGAAAAGAGCCCTGGAAAGTTGTCAGGAAAGAAAGAAGACGATATCCAGGTGAGTGAGGGTTAATCAGGCAGGGGAAGCCATCAGAGGAAACTGCCCAGCTACTTAGGGAAGGGGCACACCCTTCTGGTGTTGTTTAGAAAGCCTTCTTTAAAGGTCCATAGCCTGAGGAGAGATTTGAGATCTAGGGAGCAAATTAAGGTCTTTGCTGGGGATACTAATAGAACTACTTCTTTATCTCATTTACCACTCTTTTGTTGTTGTTCTTTCCAATTTTTATCCTTTTTGAAGGGGATATGGGTTAGACAGGTGCTATTTTTGTTTTCTGTTGACAACCATTTTATCTATAGATTCAGTTGCTTTCTTATTTTGCATAAAAGATAGGTAGGTAGATAGATAGATGATAGATAGATAGATCTGTGAGCTGGGCACTATGATAGACACTATCAGTACAGTGGTAAACAAAACCAAGAGAGTCCTTGTCTCCATGGAATTTACCTTGTAATAAGAGAAACATAGTAAATGTAAACAAATAGAAAATATAGCATGAGGTAATAAGAGAGTGCTATGCAGAAAAGTAAGCAGCATGAGGGAGTAGAGAACGGTGTGGAATGGGAAGGCCATTTTAATTATGGTGAAAGGAAAAGACTACAAAGAAGAATATGCTTGACATTGAAATAATTATGTTTTATCAACAACTAAAGTTTCATGTGAATTTATTCTTGTATAAAATAATATAAACACAGTCACTTTGAAATGGTATCATCCCAGAGGAACTGCCTTGGATATCTTACTCTTCAAACCTCTGAAATGTTAAAACTGGGCAAAATAACCTTTGGCCTGGACCTAAAGCACCATTGTATTTTTAAAAAACTGTTTGCAAAGCTAACAAGGAAACATATAACTATGGGACTGAAAATTAAAGGCATTCTTTATATTTAGCATCACTGTTAGCTTATCTGCACTTATAGAAATTCCTTCCTTCTATTGATGTAATTGTTCCCCTTGCCTTCACACTATTTGGATCTCAGCCTGAATCAGTACATCCGAATAACTATTCTTTTAGATCTTAAATATATGCTGGGGGGAAGCCGGGATGGCTCAGTGGGTTAGGCGCTTGCTTTGCAGCCCTGGGGACCGAGGATCGAGTCCCGGCCCCAGCTGTGTGGACCCGTGTGCTGAACTGGGGAATTCCCCCAGTTCATTTCTCTCTCTGTCTCTGTGTGTGTCTCTCTCTCTGTCAAAAAATTAATAAAATAAATAAAACTTAAAAAAAATAAAGTTTAAATATACGCTGGTTGTTTCTTACCTTGACCTTTTATTTTTAGGTTGATACTCTAGAACAGGGTTCCCCAAACCCCGGGCCACAGACCGGTACTGGTCTCTTGGCCTGTTAGAAAACAGGCCTCACAGCAGGAGGTGAGCAGGGTGGGGGTTGTCAATCAAGTGAAGCTTCATCTGTATTTATAGCCCTATCACTCACATTACTGCCTGAGCTCCACCTCCTGTCAGATTAGCAGTAGCATTAGATCCTCATAGGAGCAGGAACCCTATTGTGAATTGCACATGCAAGGGATCTAGGTTGCACATGCCTCATGAAAATCTAATGCCTAATGATCTGAGGTGGATTTGAGGCAATGATGCTAGCTAATACTGGGGAGCAGCTGCAAATATAGATTAATGTTATTAGGGAGGTTTGACTGCACAGAAGCCATAATAAATTAGTTGCTTGCAGACTCATGTCAAAACCCTGTAAATAAGTAGTAAGTGACAATTAAGCTGCATCTGGCACCGTGAATCATCCCCAAACCATCCCCCCCAACCCCGTCTGTGGAAAAACTGTCTTCTATAAAACCAGCCCCTAGTGCCAAAAAGGTTGGGGACCGTTGCTCTAGAAGATAGGTCCATAGGTCACAGAATATCATTCCTTTTTTTTTTTTTAATTGTTTTTGACAGATATATATATATATATATATATATATATATATATATATATATACACACACACATACATACATACATACATACATACATACATACAGAGACAGAGAGAGAACTGAACTGGGGGAACTCCCCAGTTCAGAGCATGGGTCCGCATGGGCCGGGGCCAGGATTCCATCCTTAGTCCCCGGCGCGGCAAAGTGAGTGCTTAACCCACTGAGCCATCCCGGCTTCCCTCATTCCTTTTATAAAAGATTTATTTTATTGTTTTTGGCAGAGACAGAGAGAAGGCAGGGAGGGCCCAGAGCGGTCTCCATAATTGTATGTCATCAATTTTTGACATGGTTTCATTCCACACAGGTGGGCAGGGCCATGCAGGGTGGAAACTGAGCTGGAGACCTCCTGCATGGGAGACAGACACCCTGGAGCCAGGCCGAACTGGTGGCCTCCAGCATGGGAAGCACGTCCCAGTTCAGCATATGGGTTTGCATGGACCTGGGCCAGGACTCAATCGTCTGACCCTAGGGCTGCAAAGCAAGCATTTAACCTGCTGAGCCATTCCAGCATCCCTTGAATTTATTTTTTAATAGAAAATAAAATAGAGCTTGTTTCTGCCTTTGAAGAGGTTTTAGGGTAAGAAAATAAGCGAAATAGCAATTGGAAAAATTAATAAATACATAATTTCAACATTATATATATATTGTTATACAAGGGCTGTCTGTAAAAAAATCCAGCCATAAATGTCTCTATTTTTCATATTGCATGGCTGGATACTTTCTGGACAGCCCTCGTATGATATATTTAGATATTGTCAGTACAGTCAGCTTTAAAGGAATTTACTTTTAATCTAAGACCTCAGGATAAGGGGACAGCCATGCAAAGAGCCCAATCAGAAGATTTGTGAAAGAGTAAAAAGCAGAGTAAAAATCCTAAGAGATGAAAGGAACTTGGGACATTCAAAGATCTGAAAGAAGGCCTCTCCAGGTATCAGTAAAAAGAGTGAGTTTGATTTAACTACAGTGAGTTTGATTGTATTCTTAAGAATAAAGAAAAATTGTTGAAAAAAGTTAAGGATAAATTTTTAACCTTTTATCTCCATCAGAATTGAATGGAGAATATTAAATATAGGACTGCCCAGGACTGTAGAATCCAATCCTAGAGGTTTAGCTGGTATCTGAATGTCAGTATTTGTAATAAGTTCCCTGGTGATTCTGATTCACATCTCAATTTGAAAACCACTGACTTAAAATGTTTACAGGGGGATGCTGGGCTAACTTAACAGACTGAGTGCTTGCCTTGCAACCGCGAGGTCCAGGGATGATTCCTGGTCTGGCCCCGGTCCGTGCATACCCATATGCTGAACTGCGGCACAACTGGTAACCACCAGGATGGCAGCAAAGGTTCTCACCTCCCATACAGGAGGCCCCCAGTTTAGTTCCTGCCCTGCGTAGCCCCACATCCACCTGTGTGGAATGAAACCATGTCATAACTAATGATGTACAACTATAGACACTGCTCTGGGCCCTCCTCCCTTCTCTCTTTCTCTCTCACCTTCTTTCAAACAATAAAATAAATCTTAAAAAAAATGTTTACAGGCATACCTTGAAGATACTGTAAGTTTGGTTTCAGGCCACTGCAATAAAGCAAATATCTCAAAAGTCACAAATTTTGTTTTCCATTGCAAATAAAAGTTATGTTTACACTATACTATAGTTTATTTGTGCAGTAGCATTTTGTTTAAAAACAATGTACACATCTTAATTAAAAATTATTGCTAAAAATATGCTAACCAGCTCCTGAACCTTTAGTGTGTTGTAATCTTTTTGCTGGTGGAGGGTAACATCAACAATCACTGATCACAGATCATCATAACAAATATAATGAGAAAGTTTGAAATGTTCCAAGAATTACTAAAATCTGACACATACTCACAAAGTGAATAAATGTTGGAAAAATGGTACCAATAGACTTGTTGGATGTAGGTTGCCACAGACCTTCAAGTTGTAAAAAATGGAATATCTGCAAAGTGCAGTAAAGTGACACACAATAAAAGGAGGTATGCCTGTACTTAATCACCAACCTCACTTTCTTACATCAACTCTCTTTTTTCCTGGTATTCCCTTATGTATTTTTTTCTCAAATTCTATAACTATTGTAGAATATCAATGGAAATTACTTTGATTATCTTTTATTTCTACTGTTAGAAAAAGGGACTACATGTTGGTTCTCATTTTCTTTCAGATTTGGAGACCAGATATGAAACCAAGAAGTTATCTTCAGAAAGTGACATTTATGAAATAAATTTATCCCAGTGGAAGATAATGGAAAGAATGAACAACTATGGCCTTAAAGACCTCATTTTAAAAAATGATTGGGAGTCCAAAAGAAAATTTGAAGGACAAGAAGGATATTTTGATCAAGTGAAAATTACATCTCAAAAAGTGTCCTCTTATCAGAAATGCACATCTCTTAGTCCACATCAGAGAATTCATTTTGTCGAGAAACCTTATGAATGTAAGGAATGTGGGAAGGCCTTTAGAGTACGCCAACAACTTACTTTTCATCACAGAATTCATACTGGTGAAAAACCCTATGAATGTAAAGAATGTGGAATGGCCTTTAGACAGACTGCCCACCTTACTCGACATCAGAGGCTTCATTCTGTTGAAAAACTCTATGAATGTAAGGAATGTGGAGAATCTTTCATATGTGGCCCAGACCTTAGAGTACATCAGAAGATTCATATTGGTGAAAAGCCCTATGAGTGTAAGGAATGTGGGAAGGCTTTCAGAGTGCGTGGACAACTTACTCTCCATCAGAGGATACATACTGGTGAGAAACCATATGTGTGTACAGAATGTGGAAAGGCCTTTAGACAGTATGCACACCTTACTCGACATCAGAAGCTTAATATTGCTGACAGACTCTATGAATGTAAAGAATGTGGGAAGGCCTTTTTGTGTGGCTCTGGCCTTAGAGTACATCACAAACTTCACACTGGTGAGAAACCTTATGAATGTAAGGAGTGTGGGAAGGCCTTTAGAGTGCGACAACAACTAACACTCCATCAGAGAATTCATACTGGTGAGAAACCCTATGAATGTAAAGAATGTGGAAAGACCTTTAGTCGTGGTTATCATCTTATTCTTCATCACAGAATTCATACTGGTGAGAAACCTTATGAATGTAAAGAATGTTGGAAGGCGTTTAGTCGTTACTCACAACTTATTTCACATCAGAGCATTCATATTGGTATTAAACCCTATGACTGTAAGGAATGTGGGAAGGCCTTTAGACTACTCTCACAACTCACACAACATCAGAGTATTCATATTGGTGAGAAACCCTATAAATGTAAGGAATGTGGGAAAGCCTTTAGATTACGCCAAAAACTTACTCTACATCAGAGCATTCATACTGGTGAAAAACCCTTTGAATGTAAGGAATGTAGGAAAGCCTTTAGACTTAATTCGTCTCTTATTCAACATCTGAGAATTCATTCTGGTGAGAAACCCTATGAATGTAAAGAATGTAAGAAGGCCTTTAGACAACATTCACACCTTACACATCATCTAAAAATTCATAATGTAAAAATATAAAGTTTTTTCAGTCCTGTGTTGTAGAACATGCTATGAACATAGTAATCTCTTTTGCCTCATACATGCGGTAATTTAATAATATATTCTACCATCAGTCAAACATGATAAACTTCACATTCATTCTAAAAACTAATAACAAATGTGGGAATGACACTTATCTCTATCCTGTCACTTTCCTACTTGTGTTATATTGAACAGGATGCTTAACTGCTCTGTTGTTATTTATTTATTTAAAAAATGGTAATATACTGTGGCAGAGTAAAAATTGCCACAAATTCATTGATACTTCTCCCATAAGAGGTGGAATTCATATCCTTTCCCCTTGAATTGGTAAAGACTTTGTGACTTTGACCACTAGAGTGTGTGGACAGCTTACTCTCCATCAGAAGAAGTGTAGGTATGGCTGTGCCAGTTTCTGGACTCAGGCTTTACTGGTAGATTTTACTTCATTTCTTGGGATACTTTCAAGTTTAGATGCCGAACTATTATGTTAAAAAGTGGCTTCTCTGCTAAAGAGACCACATGGAGAGGCCTTGAGACAACATAGAGAGGGAAAGATACCCTGCTGAGCCCAGTCTTCCAGCCATGTCTACTAAGACACCTGACATTTGAGTGAAATAGTTTTAGGATCCTCCAGACTAGCCAACAGCAGGATGCCATTAAGTGACTCAGTTGATACAATATAGAACAGAATTGACCAACTGAGCACCTGCCCAAATTCCTGACCCACAAAATATAGTAAAGTGGTAGTTGTTTTAAGCCACTAAATTTTGTTTTGTCATTATCATCAATACTACTCTTCTGAAAATTCATAGATTATGGACACAGTGATTATAGAAATGCCCTTCACTGATACTCATTCCCTTTTGAACTTCAGATAACCTATTCTTATTAAAATAGTGACAGTGAGAAATGCTTTTTCAGTTTTTTCATTAAAAAGCAGATTTTCTACAGTTTACATTCTGTGGCCTCAGTCTAAATTTTTTTTTTTTAAGATTTTTTTTTAATGGTTTTTGATGGGAGGATGGCGGGGATGGCAGAGCTTGCATGTCACCGCCTTTCTACATAGTTTCATTCCACAGGTAGGTGTGAGGCTGCGCAGGGCAGGAACTGGGCCGGAGGCCTCCTACATGGAGCTCGCCCCAATGAGAACTGAACTGGGGGCACAACCCTGTTCAGCATATGAGTCCACACAGGCTGGGAACGGAATTTGATCCTTGGGCCCCAGGGTTGCAAGATGAGAGTTTAATCCGCTAAGCCATCCCAGCATCCCCCTCAGTCTAAATTTTATTTGAAATTAACAAAGGATAACATAAAAAGAAAATATTTAGAAATTTAAAATCACCTGTATCATATAACTCCTGCAGTCATTTTTTAAAAATCCTTTGCAACCTTTTTTATGTTCAAATTGTTTTATCTTTCGTCAGTGGTTATTGCTCAAATTGGCTCCTGTGTCCTTTAGTTATGACCACTGTAGCCTTCTATATCTTCTTATTTTTCTGACCAAAGGCACTGGTTAGCTGTGAAGCATATTATGACATTTATTAGTGAGTAAAGGGAAAATGGAGCATTTATCTTGCCTTTCCTTTATGAACCATATTTTAAGGCAACCAAAAGTTGGTAAAGGAAGTTCTTTATTATTAGGAAGCTCTAGCTAATAAAGTTAAAAAGGAATGATAGAATTTGAAATATCACACTTTTTATTTATGAAATAATGGATCTTGGTGGTGATATCAATGGATGTGAAGACCATTGGGTAAAAAACTGATAGGAAGCTTTTAATGGATGGAGTAGAATGACAGAACCCACTAGTCTACGAGTATATTAACATCTCTGTAAATTAGATCAGCTAGGCTGTGTTCTTTATGTGATGCAACAGCATCACCTGTTAAGTACCCTTGCCCAAAATATTGATCCAGAAATATAATTTAGTCTCCAAATCTAATTATCAGTTCATAAGAGACTTGGAGACTAAAACAAATTAGTGACATAAAGAAGCAAACAACAAAATCTAGAATATGGGAAATTCTACAGAACTTGTGGCCTAGTTTCTTAACCAATATATGTGAAGACAAAATAAAAACAATCTAACAAAAGAAATTTAAGAGATATACCAATTAAATACAGTATATGGAATGTGTTGGGACACTTTTAATAAAAATGTGCCCATGATTTGTTTTAATCAGATATGGTAAGATATTGCAGACATGGAAATGATTGTCATAAAGGAAGAAGTTTATACTCAGAGATCCCTAGAAATAGGAGGCATCACATGCCAGTTCAGTCCACATAGGGAAGCATCCAGTTCTGTTGGAAGGCAGAAGTGGGGAGACAGCAGAGCATAGTTCTGAGCCTTTACTGAAACTTTCCTGCAAAGGAATAGGCAACACTGAGTAGGTACACTGAGCAAGTTTAGGATTGGATAATTGAATAATTTTGGTGGACTCTGAGCTAGAGAGGTGGTTTCTACTTGTCCAGTGGCTGGCCCTGGAGTGATTTTAAGATTTATTTATTTTTATTGTTTTTGACAGAGAGAGAGAGATACAAAGACAGAGAGAGTGGGGAGGGCCCAGAACAGTCTCCATAGTTGCACATCATCGGCTTTTCCACATAGTTTCATTCCACAGGTGGGCTCGGAGCTACACAGGGCAGGAACTGGGCTGGGGACTCACCCCAGTGAGAACTGAACTGGGGACACTCCCCAGTTCAGCATATGGGTCTGCACAGGCTGGGGCCGGGATTCAATCCTTGGTCCCTGGGGCTGCAAAGTGAGTTCTTAACCCACTGAGCCATCCCAGCTTCCTGGAGTGATTTTAGTGCAGGGGGAATATTGGCTTGGTGTGTGAGAATTTGATAAAGAAGATGATTGGGGGGTAAGAGTTTTAGATTGGTTAATTTGTAAAAGGTGTGTTTGCAGTGGAGTCATTTGCTATTTTTAGGAATTTGTTAGCCCTGGAAGGGGTAGTTGCTCCAGGATCAAGTCCCCAAATGTCAGAGCATGAAGAATACAGAAAAAATATAATTAATGCAATCCTGATTTGGACAAATAAATGAAAAAATAATTTAAGTATTGTAAAAATGTAAACTTACAGTGGGTATTAAATTATATAAAGCAGTTATTCATTTTCTTATGCATGACGATGACATGGGTGGGGGTGTGTGTGTGTACTTATGCATTAGAGATTCATACTGAATTATTCAAGGATGAAATTATGTAATGTCTATGATTTGCTTTATATTAGTCCAGAAAATGAAAAGGTGGGATAGATGAAACAAAATTGGCAAAATGTTGCTAAGTATTGAAGCTAGATAATGAACACATAGGGTTCATTGTGCTGTTCTGACTGCCTTTGCATATATTTGAAAGTTTCCATAATAAAGTTTTTTAAGTAGAAAATCAAATCTGAAATTTTAGACTCCTAGTAATAAGTGATGTGATACCCACAAGTGAAAATCTATGGGAAATCACCAAAGCTCTCCTTGGTAGAAAATGAATAACCTTAATGCATTTAGAAAACTTGAGTTGAGCAACTAGTGTTTGTCATTTTATCACTCAGTCTCCATACTTACAGTGCCTGTCATATAACAGGCAATTGATAAAGGTGTTGAAAAAACTAAGCATTAACTTAAGCCATAATTTAAAAAACAAACAAACAAACAAAAAAACTAAGGTAAGTAGTAGGAAGTAATTCATACAGTGAAAGTAGAAATTAATGGAATAGTTAATAAAATAGTAGATGTCCTCTTTGAAAAGACCATTAATATAGAATTGACAGTAATTGAGAATAAGATGACTCAGTTATAGCTTTATGTACGGAGAAGGTGAAACAGCTACAAATATCAAGAGATTTAAAATTTTTAGTTATATATGTATTACTATATGCATATATTTCAATATGTATAAAATATAGAGAGTGAATTATCTAGAGAAACCTAAATGATCAAAGTTGACTCAAGATACTATAAAAACCTAAACAAAACTATAAACATAACAGAAAATTTTAATGTTATGATCTCGTTTTTTTGTTTTTTTGTTTTTTATATCTTTTTATATTTATAGAGAGTAATTATTTTATCTTCAGTGCATATTTATTTTTATTTTACTTTTGACAGATAGAGAGACAGAGACAGAGACAGCTAGAGAACTGAACTGTGGGAACTCCCCAGTTCAGCATGTGGGTCCTGCCTGGGCCAGAGCCGGGATTCGATCCTCGGTCCTCGGGGCCTCAAAGCGAGCGCTCAACCCGCTGAGCCGTCCCGGCTTTCCCATGATCTCGTTTTTTAAAAACAGTAATCAATAGTTTTGCAGGCAACAAGAAGTTTTAAATAATAGATAATTTCTAACAATATTTTGCAGATCATTCCATAAGACAATATTCCTAATAATAGGTGAGAATAACCCCTAAAAAGCAGATTTTGTCCCAGTATCATGTAAGATACAGACATTCCAAATAAAATTCAATAAATTGAACTTGGTAGTTTATTAAAGCGATTATAAAACAAAATGATCTACCAGGAATATGCAGGGGAATTGACCTGTTGTGACTTAATTAAGTATCCAGATTTTAGGTTTTCTAACTTGAGCAATGTAACAGTGTTGAAAAAGTGGCATGATCCAGCCCAACATCTTCTAGATTGTTTCTCTTCTTATTCTTGCTTATCTTATTTTCTACAAAATATATATTTTCTATGAAAAATAGGCATTCAACATTTAAAACCCTTCCACAAAATAAAAGTGAGTATTGCCACACACTTCATTTTTAACTAAACCTCTCTAATGTTCCTGCAGTTATACATTAAGACTTGTACCTACAAGTCTATTTTGCTCAGAATGGACAAATTGGGCAGATGTCATTGAATAGTCATTCACCATCTAGAATAATACATATTTTCCACTCATGATTTCATATTGTTTTTTAATTTGTAAACATTACATACAATATTTACACAAAAATGTAATGCCAAAAAAGAGTATTATAATTGCTATGACAAAATTAATTTTTGCTAATAGGTCAATGTGTTTCTCCTCATGGTTACATTTTTTGTTAATAAAAGTTTTCTGGAGACATTACATTAAGTCAAAATTTCTCAAAGTATATTCTACAAAAGAGTAGTACTTAATGGTACTTGAAGAAAATGGTTTTGTGTTCAAACTATATTTGTTGGGAAAAAATAATTCATGGTAAGTGCCTATCAAAAACTATCAAAAGATGTTTCATTTTATCTAATCCCTTGTATCACAGACTTCACTATGGAACTCCCGTTCCCAATACCTATTGCAGATAGGATTCCACTTCGGTAGATGTTGCCAAAAAGGGTGGCTTCAAGGATGGAAATACCAGCATGATGGCAGATGTATGGTTATCTGTATGGCAAGAAAAGCAACTAAACGTGCTATCCAGCTAGCTAATTACTTTTTTTTTTTTTTTTTTGACAGAGGAGAGAGAGAGGGAGAGATACAGAGACAGAGAGAGAACTGAACTAAGGGAGCTCCCAGTTCAGCATATGGTTCCGCACGGGCCGGGGCCAGGATTCGATCCTCGATCCCTGGCGCTGCAAAGTGAGCGCCCAACCCACTGAGCCATCCCAGCTTCCCCTAGCTAACTACTTTTTAAAAAATGTTTAAATGGTGCTTTTCAATAGAATAGAAAACCTCTACCCCTGTTATTTAGATAAATACACCATATGTTTAAGGTTTTTATTGGTAATTTTTAGGTTATTTACCATTTCTCACTGAAAAATATCTTAGTGAATATTTATTTTTGTACATAAGCAAGAATTTTTCTGAGGTATTTATCAGAAAATGGGATTGCTCAGTCACAGGTTATATTCACTTTCAACATCACTAGATATCCCTGAAGAAGTGGAGAACATTATTGTGGTACCAATTTACAGTCCCTTCAGCCAGTAAAATATTTTCTTATATCCCCACTTCTGTTATATGCTTTAATATGTTCCTGCTTAATAGTGAGTTGAATATATTTTCACATCCTTTTATTGTTAAACACTATAATTGCCAGTACATGTATTTTACCCATATTCCTTTTTTTTAAAGACCATTCATATAAGAATTGTGGGATTCTTAAAAATAACATTGTAGATAGTACTCCTTTACCTAATATTATAAATGATGAACTTATCTTCTCCCAGATTCTGGTTTATACCTGAATTTGATTCTGGTTTATATCTGAATTTATGGTGATACTATCATATTAAAATTTTAAATATGGATACAATCATAGCTTTTATTATTACCCAATTTAGTTTATTTTTTACTAGACTCAGTTTTCTAGGCAATCAATTATGTCAACAAATAGATACAGTTTTGTACTTTATTTAAAGTGATTATTAATTATTTTTACTATAATAGAATTTCCAGAACAAGATTTAGGATTAGTGGTAGTAGGCATCTAGTTGTTGCTCTAATTTAATGGAAATCACTTAGTGTAGTGTTTGCTTTAGGTTTGAGATAAACAGACTTTGTATGGCTCAATTGGTTCCTTTGGTCCTTAATTAACTTTTTTATTAGAAATGGTTGCTGAATATTCTTAGATGCCATTTTGGTACATTTTGATATAATGTTTTTCTTTTTTTTTTTCTTTTTTTTTTTAAATTTTTTTTATTGTTTTTGACAGAGAGAGAGACAGAGACAGAGAGAAGGGGGAGGACCCAGAACGGTCTCCATAGTTGCACATCATTGGTTTTTCCACATAGTTTGATTCCACAGGTGGGCAGGGCTGCACAGGGCAGGAACTGGGCCGGGGTCTCACCCTGGTGAGAACTGAACTGGGGGAGCTCCCCAGTTCAGCATATGGGTCCACACGGGCCGGGGCCAGGATTCGATCCTCAGTCCCCAGGGCTGCAAAGTGAGCGCCTAACCCACTGAGCCATCCCGGCTTCCCCTAATGTTTTTCTTGAATTTGTTAATGTGGTAAGTTGTACTTTGATCATTAAGTTGGTATGGTATTGATGCAAGAATGAATACGTAGACCAATGAAACAAAATAATGAGCCCTGAAATAAACCTACATATATGTGGTCATTTGATTCATGATAAAGGTTCCTCTGCAGTGAGGTCGAGAAATGATAGTCTTTTTAGTAAGTAGCACTGGGTCTGTTGCACATCTATATTGATTTAAATTAATCTTGGCTCTTACCTCACACCTATACACAAATCAAATCCAGATACATTAGTGATCTAATTATAAAAGATACAAGCTTTAGAAGAAAACACAGAATATCTTTCTAACCTTGAGGTAGCAAAGATTTCTTAAAGATTTTTTTTTTTTAATTGTTTTTTGACAGAGACCGACTAAGAGAAAGAGAGAAGGGGGAAGGCCCAGAGCAGTCTCCATAGTTGACAGCACCAGTCTTCCACATAGTTTCACTCCACAGGTGGGTGTGGGCCTGCAGCAGGCAGGAACTGGGCCGGGAGCCGCCCACATAGGTCTTGGCAAGAGCTGAACTGGGAACACACCCCAGTTCAGCATATGGGTCTGCCTGGGCCTGAGCTGAGATTCGGTCCTCGGTCTCCAGGGCTGCAAAGTGAGCGCTTAACCCTCTAAGCCATCCCAGCTTCCCCATGCAAAAACTTCTTAAATAGAATACAAAAAGCACTAACCATATGGAGGAAAATGGTAAATTTTACTATATTTTTCTTTTAATTCAAGGTATTTATTTATTTTTTTAATTTACTGTTTTAAACAGAGAGCGACAGAGACAAAGAGAAGGGAAAAGGTTCAGAGCAGTCTCCATAGTTGTATGTCATCAGTTTTTGACATGGTTTCCTTCCACACAGATGGGCGGGGGTCTCACAGGGTGGGACCTGGTCTGGGGGCCTCCTGCATGGGAGGCATGCCCCCTTGAACCAGGGCCCGAACCAGGGGGTGAGAACTGAACTGGGGGCTTCCTGCATGGGAAGCACACCCCAGTTCTGCATATGGGTCTGCACAGGCTGGGGTTAGGACCTGATCCTCTGTCCCTGGGGCTGCAAAGTGAGCTCTTAACCTGCTGAGCCATCCTGTTTCCCCTATATTAAACTTAAGGATGTATTTTTATCAAAGTCACCATTGAAAAAGTAAAGAGAGGGGAAGCCAGGATGGCTCAGTGGTTAAGCGCTCACTTAGCAGCCCCGGGGACTAAGGATCGAATCCCGGCCCCAGCCCGTGTGGACCCATATGCTGAACTGGGGAGTGCCCCCAGTTCAGTTCTCACCGGGGTGAAACCCCAGCCCAGTTCCTGCCCTGTGCAGCCCCTCGCCCACCTGTGGAATCAAACTATGTGGAGGAACCAATGATGTGCAACTATGGAGACTGTTTTGGGCTCTCCCCCTTCTCTCTGTCTCTGTCTCTGTCTCTGTATCTCTCTCTGTCAAAAACAATAAAAAAAAAAATCTTAAAATATAAGGTATAGTACACCTTGGGCCACTTTCTCAATCTATAAACTTAATGCAAAGTGCTTCCATGAGATACAGTTTTGTAACAAATTAAAGTTCCAGAAACATGTTGAGAAATTACATGGATTTAACTACTGGTGGAGCATTTTTAGTTTTTATGATTTTAAAAATGGAATGTTAATAATAGCAAAAAAGGCTTAGTATGACAGGTTTTAGAGAAGTAGTTAACAGCAAGATGTCAAGAGGCAACTAAGAATAGTACAGATTTAGATAGGAAAGTAATGAAAATATCTGAAAGAAACACTTGTTCAGCATGACTGATAAAGATCCAAATTATTCTTTCAAAACTGAAAAACACAGGAAAATAGGCAATCTGAAGAAAATCATATTTTAGAATGTCAAATGCTCCATGATTGAACACAGAGCAATATCTTTTCCAAAAATCCTTGTACTGAAATTCAGCTAAATCAGAAGTCAATTCACTGGTGATGCTCAACAAGGAAAGTTAACTATATTTGATATTAAGACCCAAGTCTTCTCAGCAGAGAGGTGTATGAAGAATTTACAGTCTGGAGTTTCAGAAGTTCTCAAAACTTCTCAAAAGGGAATATAGAGTTCTTTTTATGGTTTTGTTTTCATGGAGCATTGCTTTCCTCATATAAGTTTAATTATAGGGGAAGCCAGGATGGCTCAGCAGGTTAAGTGCTCCCTTTGCAGCTCCAGGGACCGAGGATTGAATCCCTGTCCTGGCCTGTGAGGACCCATATGCTGAACTGGGTGTGTGTCCCATGCAGGAGGCCCCCAGCCCAGTCCTCATCCTGCTCAGCCCCCACCCACCTGTGTGGAATGAAATCATGTTGAAAAAACTGATGACATACAACTATGGAGAATGCTCTGGGCCCTCCCACTTCTCTCTGTTTCTCTCTGTCTCTGTCAAAAACAATAAAATAAATTAAAAAATTTAATTATAAGCATAAAGAAGACTTTGTCTTGGGTTTAAAAAATACTTGAGGGGAAGCCGGGATGGCTCAGTGGGTTAAGTGCTCGCTTTTGCAGCGCAGGGGACCGGGGATCGAGTCCCGGCCCCGGCCCGTGCGGAACCATATGCTGAACTGGGAGCTCCCCCAGTTCAGTTCTCTCTCTGTCTCTGTATCTCTCTCTCTCTCTCTCTCTCTCTCTCTCTCTCTCTCTCTCTCTGTCAAAAATAAAAATAAATAAATAAAAAACAATAATAAATCTTTAAAAAAAAAAAATTGTTTAAAAATACTTGACCAAGACTTTCTTAAGTTATAAAGTAGCTTGGATTTTTCATGTATTTCCTCCTTAAATATATTCTGCTTGCAAAAGGAGATTTGAGATTGGCCTAGACATTTTGAAATACTTTAGTTTTATATCCTTGAGCTTGAGAGAAGAACAATTTTTTCCATGTGTTAAAATAACAAAGAATTTGAGATGGGGAAGATGCCACTGTATGGTCTCTGGTGGGCTTATACTGTTTCTTTCCTGAAAGAGCCCAAGACAGGACAAATTCAATGATTACTCATCTGAGAGACTCCTGAAGATACTCTTCCTAGTGTTCGTTTTTCAACCTTCCTCATCAGAAAAACAGATAATTATAAATGTAGGTGCTTAACAGAACTTGAAAATACTTGGAGCAAACAAAACTTGACAGAACTAAACAGAAATAGAAATAGACACAACTCTCTCAGTAATTACTGGAACAAAATTTTTAAAAATTAGTAAGGATAAAGAATATGTGAGGGGAAGCCGGGATGGCTCAGTGGGTTAAGTGCTCACTTTGCAGCGCCGGGGACAGGGGATCGAATCCTGGCCCCGGCCCTTGCGGACCCATATGCTGAACTGGGAGCTCCCCCAGTTCAGTTCTCTCTCTGTCTCTGTATCTCTCTCTCTCTGTCAAAAATAAAAATTAATTAAAAAAAAAAAAAAGACTACATTTAAAAAAAGAATATGTGAGGGAAAGCTGGGATGGCTCAGTGGGTTAAGCGCTCGCATTGAAGCCCGGAGGACCGAGGATCGAATCCTGGCTCTGGCCCAGGCGGACCCATATGCTGAACTGGGGTGTGCTTCCTGAATGCTGTGAGACCCCCAGTTCAGTTCTAAATAAATAAATAAATAAAAAGTTAAAAAAAAACAAAACTTTTGGAAAAGCTGGGATGGCTCAGCAGGTTAAGCACTTGCTTTGAAGCCCCGGGGACCGAGGATAGAATCCCGGCCCAGCCCATGTGGACCCACATGCTGAACTGGGGTGTGCCCCCAGTTCAGTTCTTGCCAGGACCTATGTGGGAGGCTCCTGGCCCAGTTCCTGCCCTTGTGCAGCCCTGTGCCCACCACCTGTGGAGTGAAACTATATGGAAAACTAATGTCAACTATGGAGACTGCTCTGGGCCCTCCCCTCTTCTGTCTCTGTTTCTGTCAAAAATCAATAAAATAAATCTTAAAGAATATGTGAATGACAATATACACCATCTTCACCTAAAAGACTTACAGAACAGTAAGCTTCACAGCTGTAAGAACAAGAGAGGAGGAGGAAGGGACAGAGAGGAAGGGTCGATCAAGCACTAGCGACCTTTCTATGTGTCTAGGTCCTCTTCCAGGTTTTGTTAAGGTGTGAGGATATTTTTATCGAATACTTGATTTATATCCACATCCTAACTTGGGTATATATAATGAACACCTGCTGTGTGCCTAGTACATATACTAGGTGCCTACTGGAGCCAAGACATTTCTAAACCCTGGTAGGGTTTCCTCAACGACAAACGTAAGCCCAAACTTGCTGAGAATACTTTTAGTTCATTCCCAGCAGCCTTGCCTGCTCTCACCAACCATCCCCATCCTCCATCCCCGGGCGCTCGGCCCCGCGCTTGCGCATTCCGGGCAGCCCGTTGGGGAGGGGTTCCCCACCGTGGACTGCATTTCCCACAGGCCTCTGCGCGTAGTTGACTAACGGCTTTCTTGCTGGTGTCGTCTCCGAGAGGTGAGTTGGCCGCTTGCATTGAGGAAATGGGCACGGGGGCGGCGCGGGGGCGGCGCGGGCCTCTAAATCCCGTTGCAGTGACTGTGGCGTTTGTGACGCTGACTGGGCACTGGGTGCCCTGATGCGTCCTCTTCCCTTCCGCTTCAGGGCCGCACAGATCCAGCGGCCCAGAATGGCACCGAGTTAAATGTATGAACCCCAGAGTGAAGGCCGCCAACAAAAAGACGCAGTCCTGAGAACAAGTCTGAGCCACAGCTTAACCAGAGCTCCCCCTCAAGGAAAGTGCCGTCAACTCGGAGACAGATTCCAGCCCTGGTCTTTGTACTCTGGCCTTTCTCTCTGATACCGGGAAGGGTCAGCGTTACCTCATGCTCCCAGTTATTTTCATCAGGTTATGTGTATGATGGATGGTGGGAGCAAGTGTGGAAATGAGGGTGTGACCTGAGTTAGGCAGCCTGAGCTGAGCACCAAGAAAGGCTGTGTCTCAAGATCCCCGCCTCCTTCTGATCTTTAAGAAAGGAGGCTATATAAAAATACCATATGTTGATAGATACATACCTATCTCAAGATGAGTTTGTGTTTCCCATTTGTTCCATGAAATGTAATTTTTTATTTTTCCAGACGTGGGGACTATTTGCTTCTCCTGTGAAAGAATGAAAATCAGGTTGGACTAAGAAAGAGAAGCCCTGCCACTAATCTGGCTTGGAGAAAAGAGACAGATAAAACCAGCTGCAAAACTGATAGAAAACATTATTTCTCCTTAGGTCATACAGCAGTTGTAAAATGCCATAATGACTTTGTCTTTGAGAGTTTACAGCTTTCTTACCAAGGAAGTGCTGCCTGACTCACTTAGCTATTTTTTTTTATTCTACCTAATTGCTAAATTGCCCTCCCATCATGGTAGCCCCCAATCTCCAGTTAATCCCTGCCGCTTCTAATCTCACCTCAGAAACAGCAACCATTCATTCCAGAATTGTCTCCCCCTCTTCCTCAGAATCCTTCAATTGGTACTCACTCCTTTACCAGAGAGCTTTTCTCCCTCTTCTCCATCTCATTTCAACAGTTCCTGTGGAATTCCCTCCTCTTGAGTAAAGAAATTTGACTATCCAGGCTTGTTCCATGTAGTCTTTAAACTGGTAAGGCTTTATGGTCTGAACTATCTGTTGACCTGGTCCTTTGTCCTTTCCTAGTGAATGATAGGGATGATGTGAGTAAGCACCTACCCCTCTCCTTTCATGTGGGTATTCACATGAACTTTTGGCAATCATTTAAATTTCTTCTGTCAGCTGCTTCTTTCTAAACACCAGAGTGGTTTGCAAGTAAACTTCCTGAAGGGAGTCTAACTGCAGAACTTTATTTTTTAGTCTGTAATTTGTTGAGAAGATTACCGGTAGGTTAGTTGGAATCATTTTAGGTGGCTTTGATCTGTCTTCACTGCCCTGAGGTCCAAGTAGAGAAAGAGGATGGTTTGATTCATGACAGGATCTTCTACTTTTGAGGCATTTAAGCACTTGGCAATGTGGTAGGATATTTAGTGGAGATCTCTGTTAACAAGGGAAGGGATTATTAGTAGAAGAGAAAGACAGTAGAAATTTGAAAAGATTTGAAGTTTTTGACTGCATGAGTTTGTTTCAGACCACGTATTTCTATGGTATGAAGAGAGGCAGTTTGGTGTAGTGGCAATAGTATGATTTATGGAACTAAATTTACCAGGGTTCTAATTCTAAACCTGCCACTTAGAACTGGGTGAGCTTGGGGCAGTTTATTTTGTCCCTTTGTGCCACAGTTCCTTCATCTGTGAAAGAAGGATAATGATAGAACCTACTGTATAGGATTGCTATGAATAGGTGAAGTATTATCTGTAAAGTCAACAGATAATGCTTGACATATATGTTCAGTAGATTTCATTGTTACTGTTGTGTTGTAATTTTATGTTTTCTCATCATCCAGATCCAAAAATTGTGAGGATTTTGCCACATTTATTTGATCTATCTACATACCCCCTTTTGTAAATTGTAATCAGGTGAAATTGCATGTCAACATGAAGCTTTGAAATTTACTAGTTATCATTCTAGGAAAGAGCAGGGCTGAGAATCTCAAATTTTTATGGAAAAGAAAATGAAAGCCAAAAAGAATTTTCTTTAATAATTGTGGGAAGAATAGTATATAGTATTCTATGTCTTCAATGATGTAGCTGCCTTTCATGAAATGTCTATTTGCTACTTTAAGTGCTTTATATTTAGTGTCTTTTTTAATCCTCATAACAACCCTTTGGTCTAGAATCTATAATTACCGTACCGCCATTTTATATAGGAAGATACTAAGGCTAAAAAATTAAGTAATGTGTCCAAAATCACACAGTAAATATCAGAGTTGAGATTTATATCCTGGAAATCTGACAGCAAAGCCTATATTAGTAATTACAGCAGTATACCAAATCTCATCATTATGTATACTTAAAAAAAAATCTGCTTTATTCAGTAACCTATCATGATGGAGGTAGGAGATATTAATCTGATGAAAGCAAGCACTTTTGATCTATGTCCAGATTATACTGAAGCTGTGGGATCTCAGTGGAGGGAAATGTATCTCATACCGTAAGATTTATGCTTTACAATTTTCATTTTAGTGATGCTCTATGCAAAGTGAGACTAGTAAGACAAGAAGGTCCAGTAACTATTTGAGCACTTCATGGGCATCTTCACCCAAAGGATTGATTCAGAAGCAAAATAAACCCATTTGTTAGGAAGATACAAAAGGAGGCAGCCATGAAACAAACTGTCATCAGTGCTTAAAAGACATCTGTCAGACTTTGCCATTCATGTCTAGATACTACTGTAACATACGTGAGCAAATTAAATCATAGAGTTGGTTCATGAATTAGAAGATGAAGTTAAAAAGTCACTCAGGAAAAATAGCAGCTGTTTAGAGTATCCTGAACTTTTTTCTTAGTTTAAGTGAAGACAGAAAGAAAACCTTGAACTGAGTAAAGTCATTTCTTTCTTTATAGAGATTTGTGTACTTTAGGTTCACATTGTATTTAATATGATGATGAGTATTACTGGCTGTCTTTGTAAACATTTTAACTGATCCTTCTAGGCATATATGTGATTTTTTTTTTCTGTCAAAATAGTTTAATGCAGCAATATTCGGGGGTTTTTTTGTTTTATTTTTTTAAAGATTTAATGTTTGAAGAGAGAGAGAAGCAGGGAGGGCCCAGAGCAGTCTCCATAGTGTACATCATTAGTTGTCATGTGGTTTCATTCCACACAGGTAGATGTGGGGCCGTGTGGGGCAGGAGCCAAACTGGAGGCCTCCCGCATGGAGGTGAGAACCTTCACCCCATGAAGCCATCCTGGAGGTTACCAGTTGCACCACAGCTCAGCATGTAGGTTTGCACAGGCTGAGGCTGGGATTCAGTTGCTGGACCTTGGGGGTGCAAGGCAAGCACTCAACTGGCTGAGCTACCTCAGCATCCTGTTTTGTTTTTTTAAACTGTATCGTCACCTATTTCATCCAAATTGTGACAACATCATCACTTTTTAATATTTGCATGATTTTTAGCTGTTTAATCTTTTTTCTAATTAGAGTCTTCAGCTTTTATCCATTATAAACCATACCTGTCAGCATACCTCTGCAAACATCTTTTTTTTTTTAAGATTTATTTTATTGTTTGAGAGAAGGTGAGAGAGAGAGAAGGAGGGAGGGCCCAGAAAGCAGTCTCCATAGTTTTACATCATTAGTTGTGACACAGTTTCATTCCACACAGATGGATGTGGGGCTATGGAAGGCGGGAACCATTGGGAGCCTCCTGCATGGGAAGTGAGAACCTTTGCCACCATTCCGGCAGTTACCATTTGTACCACAGTTCAGCATATTGGTTTGCATGGGCCAGGACAGGATTCGATCCCCGGACCTTGAGGTTGCAAGGCAAGCGCTCAACTTGCTGAGGTATCTCAGCATCCCCTGCAAACATCTTCATATGCATGTACAGATAGTTCTTTTAGTCCCAACAGTAGATTTTCTGGTTCACAGGGTTTTTAAGAGTTACAGGGTTTAAATCAGTGCAGGGCAAGATGTTGATCATGGTCCACTGGTGGACCACCAAGCAATTTTGGGGTGACCACCTGAATAATAAAATAAATAGCTAGTGGACTGGGACACTTGGGGAAGTAGCCCTGGCCCTGAAAAAGTCTGCCCTGGCCTGGTTTAAATGATGCTTCATATAGTTCTAAATTTGGACCAACCTCGTGTCTGTTTCCCCCATGACTTAGCTAATATTGGGCATCATCAGTCTTTCAGATCTCCCAATTCAATCACTATAAAAAATTTCTATTGGTTTCTTTAACAAACATCACCTTGATTAGTGCTGAAGTTTATTATCTTTTTAAATGTTATTTCTGTTTTTTAGTAAATTGCCTTTGCTTAGGTTTTCTAGCCTTCAGAGGCAAAAAACAAAGTTTTAAAATGGCCTTTTAGTTAGAGAAATGTGGGTTCAAAACCAAAGAAAGCTCTGTCACTTAATAACTGAATTTGGGCAAATGATTTGACCCCTGAGCATGTTTCCTGAGCAATTGAAAGAGAAGAACTACATTGCAGAACAGTAAGCATCCATCACATCAAAGTTAGCAATGAGTGTTTATTGTTGACTACTGTAGTAGTCATGAATCCCCTTCCTCCCCAGCTTAGATACTGAAAGAAAAGGAATGGCAAAGGATGCCATGCTGTGAGAGGTCCTGACCAGGAAACAGAGGAGTGAGTTGTCCTGGCTGGGGAAAGGCCAGTGCAGCTTTACAGTGGCAGGAGCTGCCAGGTTCAGTCTATGTGGTTTTCAGTCTTTGTATTTTTGTATTTAGGAAGTTCAAGCAGAATCCTTGGGACTCAAAAGAGACTGTGTGGTTGGTGTGGCCCTTTCTCAGCCCTGAAAAGTTGTATTAGAAGGAGGAAGAACTGCTTAGCACTAGTCTTAATAATGTAATGTTAGGACCATATTGCCAGATAAGGAACTGGTCAGAAACCCTGGTTTTCTATACCAAGTCCATCAGTATTCATTGGATTTCTTCAGGGCTTGGATTTCTTGGGACTCTCTAAATTCCCCTCCAGTATGTGTATGTATGGGATCTGTGTGGATATACTGTGTGGAATAGTTTGGAAGAAGGTGTGGAAGAGAATAAAAGCTCATATTAAGAAAGTCATTTTGGGATCTCTGAGGCATATCTAGTTTCATGGCTTCTTTTTCTTCTTCCAGATCTGGCTTAACGACTCTGCAGTTCTCCAACAAAAATATTGATGACTGACCAGTTTGAAATCATGGCCCATGTAAGTTGATATTTCTTTCTCTTTTTTGAGACATTATCAGTTTCTAGGTCATGCATATTTACTCATTCCTTATCCTAAAATTTCCTATTTAACAGAATTCCATCGAAGAATCTGCTCTAGTGTCTACTATTCCCATGAGGGTTGGGGACAAAGAGCCCAGTATCCTCTCCATACACACTTTCTTTTTTTCCACTAATGTGGACCATCTCCTATCTACAAAATCTGTCAAGAGCCATAAGGGAACAAAAGCTTGAGAAAAATGTGGGTATTATCTGCAGAATGTTTCCCCTGTTAACATTTTCCAATAGAACAGCTTTTGATTTTAATATTTAAACTTCAGAGAAAGTATATTTCTCTGAATATAGTGATTTTTAGTCTAGTTTTATATAGAAAAATTTATGTCCCATATACATGTTTTGACATTTTTTTAACTTTTTGACATAATGTACACAGAAAAGTGCACAAATCATAAATGTACAGCTGAATGAATTTTTTATAAATTGAGTACATGTTTTATGCTACCTGCACTCAGGTCAAGAAAGAGAATATCGCTAGCACTTCAGATACTCCTCTGTTAGCCACTCCCTACCTGCCCAGTCTAAACTTAACCTCTATCTTGACATCAAATACTGGAAATTCATTTTCCTATTTTTAGAACTTTATAAAGTAAGAATGCATTGTTCAATGCAACTTTTTTTTTTTCATGTTGACACAGTTTATTAATCTGTAAATGAAATGAAATCGCACAGACAATTAGAGTCAGCTGGTTCTGTGAGAAAAGCATGGCAATGCAATATTTTTAAACAAAAAGCAATGTGCATAAAATCTTATGTTATTCCAAATACAATTGCTAGACCATCAAAACCACCTGTTGATGTTTTGAAATGCATGCAAGTGGTATTATTAAAGAGAATGTGTATATCTGGTGCTGCTGATAATAAAGAGGCATCAGAGCATTATACTGAGTGTGAGCCATTCCTGCCATTATATTCTTTTTGGATTTTCATAGTGAACTTCACATGTAACCCTTGTTTTTGCCTAATATAAAATGAGTTCCTAAAAAGTTGGAAAAATTTTTTTTATTTTATTGTTTTTTGTTTGTTTTTTTCACAGAGATAGATACAGAGACAGAGACAGAGAGAAGGGGGAGGGCTCAGAACAGTCTCCACAGTTGCACATCATTTGTTTTTCCACATAGTTTCATTCCACAGGTGGGAGTGGGGCTGCACAGGGCAGGAACTGGGCCGGGGTCTTCACCCCGGTGAGAACTGAACTGGGGGCACTCCCCAGTTCTGCATGTGGGTCCACACGGGCCGGGGCCGGGATTGGATCCTCGGTCCCCGTCGGTCCCCGGGGCTGCAAAGTGAGCACTTAACCCACTGAGCCATCCTGGCTTCCCCTGGAAAAGTTTTGAAGAAAGCTGGAGAAAGAAAACAAGTGAGAAAAGAGTTCAGTAAAAAAGACAATGAAAATACTAAAGCCAACAATATGTGTGCGCTGACGAACAGGTACTATAAGTCTACACTGGGGGGAAATATGAAGCTAGTTAGCATATTGGAATTTGTATATAATTCAGTATAATTATTTTATTTAAAATGATGGGAAAATAGGCTCCTGGTCAATAATGTAGTATTAGAATGTCTGATTTTTAGGACTGGATTATTGATATTAAGCGGGAGATCCCAGTTTTTTTGTTTTTTCTTAAGATTTATTTTACTGTTTGAGAGAGAGAGAGAGAAGGAAATCCCAGAGAATTTTCCATAGTTGTACATCATTGTGACATGGTTTCGTTCCACACAGGTGGATGTGGGGTTGTGCGAGGCAGGAACTGAACCAGGGGCCTCCCGCATAGGAGGTGAGAACCTTTGCCACTGAGCCATCCTGGCATTTACCAGTTGCACTGCAGTTTAGCATATAGGGTTGCACAGGCCAGGGTCAGGAATTGAAACCCAGACCTTGCAATTGCAAGGCAAGTGCTCAACCACTGAGCTAATGTGTCATCCCCAAGAAATCTCAGTTTTTAACTTACCTTGAATATCTATGGTTTGGTGAAAGAATTTGATCATATTTGATTGCTATAGGGAAAATTCTAAACTTGTTTACAGATCTGTTTCCCAAGTACATATGATGAGATTTAGTGTTGGCTGGTCTCAGTCTCTGTATGTGTTGAGATCTTACATATGTAAGGCTTTTAGGATTGGGTGGATTAGGTAGGGATGTGATTGGGACCTTTTATTATAAGGCCTAAAATTGCATGTACTGCCTTAATATCTTTTTTTTTTAAGATTTATTTATTGTTTTTGACAGAGAGAGAGAGAGAGATACAGTCAGAGACAGAGAGAAGAGGGAGGGCCCAGAACAGTCTCCATAGTTGCACATCATTGGTTTTTCCACATAGTTTCATTCCACAGATGGGCGGTGCTGCACAGGGCACTCCCCAGTTCAGCATATGGGTCCGCACAGGCTGGGGCCAGGATTTGATCCTCGGTCCCCGGGGCTGCAAAGTGAGCGCCTAACCCACTGAGCTATCCCGGCTTCCCCTGTCTTGATATCTTATTAAGGCTCCAAAGGCCTAACCATTGAGTTCTGTTCACACCAGATATGCCTGCCATCCAGCAGAAAAGACTCCCTACCTGGCTAGTTCCCCTATAAGCCAGACCAGTTAAACCCCTTCTGGCCCTAAATATAATTGGTTTCACTCCCCTGCCAGCCTGCAGAATTATGCAAATAAGCCAATTACATCCTCCCTTGGAAACCAGGGAACACCTCACCCTGTTTTTACTACAAAACCTGCGTCTTACAGACCCTGTTTGTTCACTCAATTCCTGAGTGCAACTCTTTGTGTGGCCCTGCATGACATGTGGTGTCCTCTACCTCTGGGCTGTGAGTAATAAACTACTGGCAATTTCTGGAGTCCAGTATTCAGCTATCTCATATTATCTAGGGTTAAGGATCCCTCTCTCACCAATGGATGAATGGGAGGTGATCAGAACAGCACTGCAAATAGATCAAGAATCATTTGGGGGAAAATCTGAGAGAAAAATACCAGAAGCAAGTCCATTGTGTAGTTTTATAGGATGTGCTTGGTCTAGAGCAGGGTTTCTCAACCTTGGAACTATTAATATTTTGAGCCAGAGAATCTTTTATTGTGGGGGACTGTCCTCTGCATTGTAGGATGTCTGAAGGTATTTCTGGCCTCTACCAATTAGGTGCCTATAACTTACTCCCTCTCCCCCAAATTATGACAATCAAAATTGTCTCCAGACATGGCCATCTATCTTCTGGAGAGTGAAAAAACTCCTCATTGAAACCCACTGGTCCAGAGTGCTGCCTTCACAATTCAATATCCTCTAACTCAGGAATGAGTAAAGGTATTCTGTGAGGGATGATGGATGATAAAGAGTAAGAAGGTCATCCAGATGCATAAATAAGTATCCAATAATACAGACTGGGAGAGATGAGGAAATCTTTTGAGATTATATTGAATTAAAACATCTAAGTAGAAAAAAGTTTGAATCTATTTAAAATGTGGACTACTGTATAGCAAATTTTAGAAAGTACTAAAGAATTGATCATAACAGGGAAAATGTTTATAATAAAATCTGACTTTCTTATGAACTTGAGTCTGTTTTCTTAGAGATTTTATAGTATATTCGGGAGAAATTTTTTTATCGATATTTTTTCATGATCATTAAAGAAAAATGGTAGAAGACCTCCTGTTTCTTAAGGATTAGTGGTGGAGACAGCAGAAGGCTGTGTGCACTGTTTCAATTGGGACTTTTTTGGGTTATTTTATTCATTTCCAGATATGTATGGATAAAAATTTAATCTTATCTGCAGCTACAGGACTATTCAAAACATGTAGCACTCTGCTTCAGTTATTCTAATTTTCTTACCATCCCCTATGCATGTTGTTAAGTTTTCAGCCCTACCTTATTTGCTGCTATGTGGCTCCCTCTCTGCAATGCAATCCTCAAATGCTTATCTTTCCATTTAAAAAATATTTCAGGGGCTTTGGGATAGCTCAGCAGTTGAGCGCTTGTCTCACAATCACGAGGTCTGGGGCTCGATTCCTGGCCTTGGCCTATGCAAACCTATATGCTGAACCTCAGTGCAACTGGTAACTGCCGGGATGGCACAGCAGTGAAGGTTCTTGCCTCCCATGCAGGAGGCCCCCGGTTCAGTTCCTGCCCTGCACAGCCCCACATCCACCTGTGTGGAATGAAACCATGTCATAACTAATGATATACAACTATGGAGACTGCTCTGGGCCCTACCCGCTACTCTCTCTCTCTCACCTTCTCTCACACAATAAAATTAAAATCTTTAAAAATAAATAAATAAATAAAATATTTTCTTTATTTTCAGAAGTAATTCATGAATTTCCTTTTTTTTCCAGGGTTCAGTGACATTCAGGGATGTGGCCATAGACTTCTCACAGGAAGAATGGGAATTCCTGGACTCAGCTCAGAGGGATCTATATAGAGATGTGATGTGGGAGAATTATAGCAACTTCATTTCACTAGGTAAGGCTATTTATGCCAGATTATATTGGATTTTTCTACTGTCAATTTCAGGACTATGTTTTGGGAAACAAGATAAATTATGTCTTTCTGTTTCAAAGGAATGATTCAAACTTTGTTAGGCTGGAAATAGGCCCTTCCATTTAACACTTCATCATTCCCATCCTGCTAGGTCCTTCAGACTTTGTTTATTTATTTATTTTTTTTGTCATTCTTTTTCTCAGACTTTGTTTAGGTTCTGTAATTTTCTTATTTCCTTAATATGCAAGGGGCTGTTTTTGAATTCTGGGTTGCTTACAATAGAAGCATTGTCCAAGAAACCAGATTTTATATTGTATTTGAGCTCCAAATTGATATAGATGCTTAATGTTCCTTTCTAATCCACCAGCAGGGAGGATACCTAAACACGGGTTCTGAGTCTCTCTAAAATTTGGAGCCTGGGAGGGAATGTCAAATATATGGTGATGGAAAGAGAACTGACTCTGGGTAGTAAGCACACAATGCAGCCAACACATAGATAATGTATTGTAGAATAGTATACCTGGAACCTATGTAATTTTTGCTAACCAATGTCACCCCTATAAATTTAATAATAATTAATAGATGATTGATAGATAGATAGATAGATAGATAGATAGATATAGAGAGAGATAGATAATCAGAACCTATAGAGCTTATATAATATGGGATGGATCCACAAAGTTCATTAAAACTCAGTTAAATGTTTAAATGCATTCTGTTTCCTATTAACAGACACTCAGTTCTACTTATTTTGTAGTTGAAAGTTAAAATCTAAGGATTTTTTCCTCGTAACATTGAATAAATATTCTAGAAAGGAATAACAGTGTCCCAGGAAGCCTCTTATTCTCCTCTCAGTGCAATTATAAAAATAAAAGTTAATACCTAGGACACACATATTATGTATGTATGTGTGTGTGTGTGTGTGTATGTGTGTGTGTATATATACACACACACATACACACACACACATAACTGTATATTTGTGCTTAGGCCTTATTCTGAGCATTTTTCATTTTTTTTTATAAACTAGCCACTATGGGCTAGTCATTTATTTTTATTTTATTGTTTTTGACAGAGAGAGAGATAGGTACAGAGACAGAGAGAGAACTGAACTGGGGGAACTCCCCAGTTCAGCATATGGGTCCGCACGGGCCAGGGCCAGGATTCGATCCTCGGTCCCTGGAGCTGCAAAGTGAGTGCTTAACCCACTGAGCCATCCCGGCTTCCCGCATTTTTCATTTTTAATTAATCCTCACAACTCTGTGAGAAATATACTAATGTTATCCTCATTTCAGATGAGAAAACTCAGGCATAAAAGGTTAATAATTTGCCAGAGTAATCACAGCAACAAAAACAGTATTTGAACCCAGGCAATCTGATCCAGATTTTGTTTTCTCAACCACTATACAAGACTTTCCTCTCAACAGCACTTGTGTGAGGTTAAATTATGTTGTGGCCTGTTCTTAACTATCTGGTGTCTATTCTTTGTGGTCCTGAAGTTACCATAATATAAGAGCTCCTCAACTTCCTTGCATTTCTTTGCTCTTAAGCTGTATAAAATAACATTTTGATCTGTAGTTAACTATAAATTTAACCAAATCTGAATCTAAGGGTTTATAATTTCATGTGACATGTGTCTTTTAAGCAGGACCTTCCATTTCTAAACCAGATGTGATTACATTATTGGATGAAGGGAAGGAGCCCTGGATGGTTATGAGGGAAGAGACAAGAAGACACTACCCTGGTGAGTGAGGGCTTAGCAGGCATAGGGATGTCATTACTTCAGGTAATATCCAATCTGGCTAGATAGGGTAAAGGCACAACTTTTATATGTTATTGGGGATCTCTCTTGAAAATCTATGGCCTCTGGAGGAAAGGTCTGAGACCTGGAAAGTAAATGAAAATCTTTTAAGCCTGGACTTACAAAGGAACTTCCTATTGACGGTGATTACAACTCAGTTCTTGTCTCATATTTCTTTCCCACTTCAAAGAGAGAAACTATTCTCAATAGAAGAAAAAAAAGATAAATATAAAAACTGAAGTCAACAAAACAGAAAAAGAAAAGAAATAGAGAAAATTGGGGAAGCTAGGATGGCTCAACGGGTTAAGTGCTCACTTTATAGCCCCAGGGACCGAGGCGCGAATCCTGGCCCCGACCCATGGAGACACATATGCTGAACTGAGGGGTGCTTCCCATGCCAGAGGCCCCCAGTTCAGTTCTTGCCCCCTGCTTCGGCCTCTGGCTTGAGGGAGCATGCCTCCTATGTAAGAGGCCCCCAGCCCAGTTCCTGCCCTGCGCAGCCCCCACCCACTAATGTGGAATGAAACCATGTCAAAAACGGATGATGTACAACTATAGAGACTGCTCTGGGCCCATCCTCTTCCCTCTGTCTCTCTGTGTCTCTGTCAAAAACAATAAAATAAATCTTAAAAAAAACAAAACTTCTGTATAGTTTTAACATATCTTCAGGTAATTCTTATCCACACTTAACCCTTTTAGTACCATGGGCCAATATATCGGCTTTTGCAACTCGGGTGAGAAGTGCGGCGGGCTGACTAATTTATCGGCTCATACATAGACCATAGTTAAAAGCGCTATAACTTACTATATTTTTTCTTGTATGATATATGACTGAAATAATTACATTTCTTTTTCAGACAATGTAAAAGAATAGTATTATTATTAACTAATTCAATTTATGTAAAACTAAAAAAGACCGCATATGGATATCTAAAACAGTAATTTCATAACATTTTTTTTCCTAAGGTGATACATTTTATTAAATTACCTTTCACATTTCTCGCGAGTACCACTGGCAGAAGGTGGCACTAAGAGGGTTAAATCAGGCCTCCACTGATTTAACTTGTTTTCCCAATTACCAAGCTCACCTCCTTTCTTGCACTTTCCTTATTCTCTGTTTCCTTTGACCTTTTTTTTGAAATGTTTGAGAATACAGTCTGTTTCATAATACAGTTAATAATCCATAATACAAATTAGTTTAATAGTGATATAGAATAGGGAATGATATCAGTAAAATGTGGAAATTAGTTGGTTCACAATTAACTAGCAGAAATGCCTGGTTTCTTAGTTGAATGGAGCCAACAGTAGAAGTACATTAATAACATTCAGCAGTAAAGGCAGAAGCCTTCAATCTGATGCTTTATTATGAGTCCTTTCCACCTTTATAGTGACAAAATTAATAGTATTATAAATTCCTGCACCCAAGGTTTTCTCACCAAAGATATAGTCAACATTATGTGACTCCTAGCTAAAGACACATTTCACTTTACCAATTCCTACCTTAATGGTAACCTCACTGGCTCAGAGCTTTATTTTCATGTGCAATGTCTCACATCTGAATTTCATCATTTCCACTTTATTTTTGTGCATTTAGTATCTATGAAGTGGTTTTAAGCTATGCTGAACTTCTTTTTGGGTTCCCTTGAGGTACCAATTATTGTATTTACTAGTGCTCTCTGCTAGTAATGTTGCATAGATTAGAGTGGTCTTATCCAGCCCTATTTTCTTCATAAACCCTAATTCTTGGTGTGTAATTTTTGCAGAAGATAGGGTTTTGTTTTTGTTTTTTTAGGTGTACATATGTGGTATTGTAGCAGAAATGCCTGTGTTCTAATATATTTTTATTTATTTATTTATTTATTTTTGACACAGAGAGAGAGATACAGAGACAGAACTGAACTGGGGGAGCTCCCAGTTCAGCATATGGTTCCGCACGGGCCGGGGCCCGGGATTCGATCCTCGGTCCCTGGCGCTGCAAAGTAAGCGTTTAACTCACTGAGCCATCCCGGCTTCCCCATTTTTTTTTTTTTTTTTTTTTTTCTGTGTTCTAGAGATGTCTAATTTATTCACTTGTAATAGATGTTATTTTAGGTGTCTTTTATTTCTCTATTGAAGTTTTCTTTTTTCTGGAACAGGAAAATGGTATGTGTTTGCTTTCCTGTTTTTCAGATTTGGAGTCCAGATGCAGGACTTTATCTCCAGAAAAGGATATTTATGAAATATATTCATTCCAATGGGAGGTAATGGAAAGAATTAAAACCTATAGCCTTCGGGACTCCATTTTTAGAAATGATTGGGAATGCAAAAGCAAGATTGAGGGGCAAAAGGTACCACCAGAGGGATATTTTGGGCAAGTCAAAATTACTTCTGAAAAAATGACCACTTACAAAAAGCATGAATTTTTTGCTGAATATCAGAAAGTTCATAATGGAGAAAAGTTATATGAGTGTAAGGAATGTAGGAAGACCTTTATTCGTCGCTCAACACTTAGTCAACACCTGAGAATTCATACTGGTGAGAAACCTTATAAATGTAAAGAATGTGGGCAGGCTTTCAGACAGCGTGCACACCTTATTCGACATCACAAACTTCATACTGGTGAGAAACCCTATGAATGTAAGGAATGTGGGAAAGCCTTTACAGTGCTCCAGGAACTTACTCAACATCAGAGACTTCATACTGGTGAAAAGCCCTATGAATGTAAAGAATGTGGAAAGGCCTTTAGAGTGCATCAGCAACTTGCTCGACATCAGAGAATTCACACTGGTGAGAAACCCTATGAATGTAAGGCATGTGGGAAGACCTTTAGGCAGTATACACACCTTACTCGACATCAGGGACTTCATACTTCTGAGAAGCTCTATGAATGTAAGGAATGTGGAAAAGCCTTTGTATGTAGTCCAGACCTTAGAGTACATCAGAAAATTCATTTTGGCGAGAAGCCCTATGTATGTAAGGAATGTGGAAAGGCTTTTAGAATATACCAGCAACTTACTGTCCATCAAAGTATTCATACTGGTGAGAAACCCTATGAATGTAAGGAATGTGGGAAGACTTTTAGATTAAGACAACAGCTTGTTCGCCATCAGAGAATTCATACTCGTGAGAAACCCTATGAATGTATGGAATGTTGGAAGACCTTTAGTAGTTACTCTCAACTTATTTCACATCAGAGCATTCATATTGGTGAGAGACCTTATGAATGTGAAGAATGTGGGAAGGCCTTTAGACTGTTCTCACAACTTACTCAACATCAGAGTATTCATACTGGTGAGAAACCTTATGAATGTAAAGAATGTAGGAAACCTTTTAGACTGCTCTCACAACTTAATCAACATCAGAGTATTCATACTGATGAGAAACCTTATGAATGTAAGGAATGTGGTAAGGCTTTTAGACTTTATTCATTTCTTACTCAACACCAGAGAATTCATACTGGTGAGAAACCCTACAAATGTAAGGAATGTAAGAAGGCCTTTAGACAGCATTCACACCTTACTCAACATCAGAAAATACATAATGGGATTTAATACAAGAAAGACTTCAAATGTACAGTATGTTGCTGAACATCAGAAAATTCATTTTTGAGAAAATTTGTTTCATGTTCACATTTAAGCATAAGAAATTTTATATTACAGAAAATAATGTTGCTTTAAAAAGCCTTCCTTTCACTATTCAAACATTGTTTATCTTCAGGAAATTTATGAGAGAACAATACAACAAATGTAGGAAAAAACTTTAGCTTTATTTACCATTATCTCCATTTCACCACTTTATTACCAGTGTGTTACTGGACAAGGTATTTAAACTTCTGTGCCTCATTTTGCTCACTTGTAAAATGGTGATAATAATACCTATATATATATTATTTATTGCTGTGTAATAAATTAACAACTTAATAGCTTAAAATAATACACATTTATTATCTTACAGTTTCTATGGATCGGGAGTCTGAGCATAACTTAGTTGGGTTTTCTGCTTCAGGGTTTCTCACATGCTAAAATCCAGGTTATAGCTGGGGTTGGGTCTTATCTGAAAACTGAACTGGGGAAAGGATCCACTTCCAACCTCACATGGTTGTTGACTGAATTAATTATCTTGACTGCTATTTCACTAAGGTCCTTAGTTTCTAACTGGCTGTTGGCTGAAAGCTGACTTCAGTTTCTTGCCACATGGGCCTCTTCAACATGGCTGCTTTCTTCATCAATGTATGCAAGCCAAAAAGGCAGTAGAATCAGCTGGCAGCATAGACCTTATAATCTTGTGTAGTCTCATCACTGAAGTAATATTTCATCACTTTTGCTGTCTCCTACTGGCTAGAAGCAAATTACTAGATTGCTCCACACTCAAGAGGATTACACAGCAGTGTGAATACTAGGAGGCAGGGACCATTGAAGTCAATTCATAGTCAACCTGCTATACTGTGTAATAGAATTGTTGTAAGGATTAGATAGTACTTGGAAAAATAGCAGCCACATAGCATGTTTTCTGTAAATACTTGTGATTATTATCATCACTAGTATTAGAGAATTCATTGCAAGGAATGTCTTATAGCAGTAGTAAATGTAGAAAAGCCTCCTATCACTCACTATTCAGCACTTATTTAAGGTAATTTATTCTGCATAAAATCTAGGAGGTTATATTGAATGTTGGAAGATTTTTAATCTCTTATGCTGCACCAGAAATTTCATGCTGACAACCTTATGAATTTCATGAATATGAGGTCAAGAATACAACTGCTGAGGAATTGAAGAAAAACATGAAAGTATTTTCCCATAGTTCCCAAAAGTAAATGGTTTATAATCCTTGTTGTCTTGAGTATCATCTGAGATTAATTAGAAACTATAAAAAAGATGACAAAAAGGAAACAAGACACTTGGAAATTTAATAGTGTCTGCATGTTTATGTGTGTGTTTGTGTGTATATATAAAACTCTTGTATAAAAGAAGAAAAACATTTTGTTACAATCAGTATACTTTTTGATACTCAAATTGCCCTATCTTCAACCAGTGGACGTTGGGTCTTTTGACATGACCCCAATAGTAGTTTGATAGTTTACTTAGTTATGGCTATACAATTTGGTCAGCTATGCATGATGCTTGGGCACCAAGTCATCATTCTGAAGATTGGTAAATGTAGGGGGAGAGGAAATAATTTATTTTTCTTTTCCCATGTGAACCAAGTTCACAGCCACTAAAAGTTCATCAAATTAAGGTTTTGTTCTTTTTTAATCTAACTAGTAAATAAAATACAGAGAGATTGATAGGATTAGAAAAATCACCACTTTCTAGTTCCCAAGTGGAATAATGGGTCCAGAAAATGATCTCAGCTGATATTAAAACTATTAGGCGAAAATTTTTAAAGTGAGAACATTATAGTGGATTTATCAAGCTGACCACCTCTGAGCCCTTTGATCAATTTTAACCTCTATAAAAGTGGGACTATCAGACAATATGCACTTTCTTATATAATGCAATAGGAAATACACACCACTACATATACAACCTTATTGCTAAAATTGTAAACTAAAGAATTTAAGTTAAATTCTTTCAAACCAAGTATTTGGGGAATAGATGAACAAAGTAAATGGCACCACAACGAAGCATCCAAGTAAATTGAGAATGTGTAAAATTCTACCAACCCCCCCCCCCCACAAACAAACAAAAAACCCTGCTTTCTTCAACTGAGTGCATAAAAAAGAAGGGCACTGTTAACATATTAAAAGAGATTTAAGAGACGGATATCAACTAGGTTCAGTATGTGGGCATTACTTGGACCTAGTTCAAACATAATGTAAAAAGGACATTTTGGAGACTGGGAAAAAAGTGGACATACACTGAATATTAGATGATACTTAAAAATAATAATTGAAAAAAAATTTAAGGGGGGAAAGGTGAAAAGGGAATAAGGTTCAAATTTTGAGGCATAAAACAAGTCATGGGGGGAAGCCGGGATGGCTCAGTGGGTTAAGCGCTCACTTTGCAGCGCCAGGGACCAGGGATCGAATCTCAGCCCCAGCCCGTGCGGAACCATATGCTGAACTGGGAGCTCCCCCAGTTCAGTTCTCTCTCTGTCTCTGTCTCTGTATCTCTCTCTCTGTCAAAAATAAAAATAAATAAATAAAAATATATTTAAAAAAAAAAACAAGTCATGGGTTGTAATGCACAGCATAGGGAATATAGTCAGTAATATTGTGATAGCATGGTATGGTGTCAATGGTTGCTGGACTGATTATGGTGATCATTTCTTTAGGTATATAAATGTTGAATATGGTGTACACCTGAAACTACTATAATGTATGTTAGCAATATTTTAATAAAAATATTTTTTAATAATTTTGTTAGGTATGTTAATGTCAATGTGATTAGCAAGAATAAGGACTTCTCTGTGTTAGAGACACATGCTTATATGTTTGTGAAGTGACAACATATCCACATTTGCATTAAAATACTCCAGCATTAGAAAAAAAATTAACAAAGAGCTGGAAATGATTATAGCAAAATGTTGATAATTACTGAAGTGCAGTAGTTCATTGTTCTAATATTTTTATTTTTCTGTGTTTGAAAGTTTTAAGAAGATGTTTAAAATAAAAACAAATTACAGACTACTTAGAAATGAGATGGCTGCATATCTAATCTTGTCAGATATCCACCAATATTCTATTCAGTGAGAAATGAATGTTTCTAATGCGTTAAGGAAACTTTATTTGTGGTTTCAGTCCTCATCTTCACTTGTCTACAGTAATCAACTCTGGGCCTCTCATACAGATAAATGTATTAAAGGAATGGATAAGCATTTATGTCAATAAATCAGAAACAAAACCAACATAAGAAAAGCAAAGTACAATTAAAAGTAGAAATTAAGAAACTAGACAATAGTTGACTTAATTTTTAAATAAAATTTTATTGTATTTTTTTAGTTATAGTTGATTTAATATTATTGGGTTCCAGGTGTATAGCATAGTGGTTAGAAATTTATATAAATTACACAGTTTGTACCTGATAAGTCTAGTACCCACCTGACTCCATACATAGTTATTACAATATTATTAACTATATTCCCTATGCTGTACTTATAGTCACATCCCTGTGACTATAACTGCCAATTTGTAATTCTTAATCCTTCAACTTTTCCACCCATTCCCCTCCTCCAATCTAGCAACCATCACTTTGTTCTCTGTATCTATGAGCTTGTTTCTGTTTGTTGATTTATTTTGTTTTTAGATTCTACATATGTGACATCATATGGTATTTATCTTTCTTTGTCTGACTTACTTCACTTAGCATAATACCCTTTAGGTCCATGCATGTTGTCACAAGTGGTAAGATTTTATTCTTTTTTATGGCTGAGTAACTTTCCATGGTATATATCTACCACTTTATCCAGTTATCTATTGATGGACATTTAGATTGCTTCCATATATTGGCTATTGTAAAGAATGCTGTAGTGAATATGGGATGCATATATCTTATGGAATTAGTGTTTTGGATTTTTTTGCATACATACCCAGAAGTGGAATTACTGGGTCATATAGTAGTTCTATTTTAACTTTTTGAGGAAACTCCATACTGTTTTTCATAGTGGCTGTATCAATTTGTAAACCCACCAATAGTGCACAGGGTTCCCTTTTCTCCATATCCTTGCCAACACTTTTTGTTTGTTCATTTACTGATGGTAGTCATTCTGACAGGAGGGAAGTGATATCTCATTATGGCTTTAATTTCCATTTTTCTGATGATTATGATGTTGAACAATTTTTCATATGTCTGTTGGCCATCTATATGTCCTCTTGGGGAGAAATGTCTATTGGGTCCTCTGCCCCATTTTTTTTACTAAAGATTTATTGTTTTTGACAGAGAGATAGAGAGAGAAAGGGGAGGGCCCAGAGCAGTCTCCATAGTTGTACGTCATCAGTTTTCAACATAGTTTCATTCCATACAGGTGGGTGGGGGCCATGCAGGATGGGAACTGGGCTGGGGCCTACCACATAGGAGGGACACCTTCTCAAGTCAGGGGCCAAACCTGGCAGTGAGATCCAAACTGGGGGCCTCCTGCATGGGATGCACACCTCAGTTCAGCATATGGGTCTGCATGGGCTGGTGCTGGGATTCGATCCTCAGTCCCCAGGGCTGCAAAGCCAGCACTGAGCCTGCTGAGGGAAAGCCGGGACGGCTCAGCGGGTTGAGCGCTCGCTTTGAAGCCCTGAGGACCGAGGATCGAACCCCAGCTCCGGCCCAGGCGGACCCACATGCTGAACTGGGGAGTTCCCACAGTTCAGTTCTTTCTCTGTCTCTGTCTCTGTATCTCTCTCTCTTTCTGTCAAAAATAAAACAACAACAACAAAAAAAAAACTTAACCTGCTGAGCCATCCTGGCTTCCCTCTCTTCCCATTTTTAATTGTGTTGTTTTTTGGTGTTAAGTTGTATGGGTTCCTTATATTTTTTATATTAATCCATTATTGAGTGTATCATTGGCAAATATTTCTCTTCCATTCAGTATGTTATTTTTTTGTTTTATCGATGGTTTCCTTTTCTATGCAAAAAAATGTTTTGTTTGATGTAGTTCCATTTGTTTAATTTTTCTTTTGATTCCCTTGCCTGAGGAGGCATACCCCCCAAAATATTACTAAGAGCAATGTGAGAGTTTACTACCTATGTTTTCTTCTAGGAGTTTTATGTTTTCAGGTCTTATATTTAAGATTCTAATCCATTTTGAGTTTATTCTTGTATATGGTATAAATGATCTAGTTTTATTTCTTTCGCATGTATCTGTCAAGTTTTCTCAACACCAGTTATTGAACTGTCTTTATTGTATATTCTTGACTTTTTTGTCAGATTAATTGACTCTGTAGGTGTGGGTTTGCTTTTGACCTCTCTATTCTGCTCCGTTGATATATGTGTGTATTTGTGCCATTACCATGCCATTTTTAATTATCATAGCCTTGATATTTTGGTATCAGGTAGCATTAAAACCTTCAACTTTGTTCTTCTTTCTCAAAATTTCTTTTGCTACTAAGGGTCTTTTGTGGTTCCAAATAAATTTTAGGGTTATTTGTTCTAGTTCTGTGAAAATTACCATTGGTTGATAGGGATTGCATTGAATCTGTAGATTGCTTTGGGTAGTATGGACTCATTGATGATGTTACTTCTTCCTATCCATGAACATGGTATATGCTTCCATTTATTTGTAGCTTCTTCAGTTTCTTTCTTCAATGTCTTATAAATTTTGAATACAGGTTTTTTACCTCTTTGGTTAATTTTAAATATATATTTATTTATTTATTTTGACAGAGAGAGAGAGATACAGAGAGAGAACTGAACTGGGGGAACTCCCAGCTCAGCACATGGTTCCGCACAGGCTGGAGCCGGGATTCGATCCTTGGTCCCCAGCGCTGCAAAGTGAGCGCTTAACCCACTGAGCCATCCCGGCTTCCCCAACTTTGGTTAATTTTATTCTTGAGTATTTTATTATTTTTTATGCAATTGTAAATGGAATTGTTTGCTTTTATATTTTTTTAAGATTTACTTTATTGTTTTTGACAGAGAGAGAGAAAGAAAGAGAAGGGGGAGGGCCCAGAGCTGTATCCATAGTTGCATGTAATTAGTTTTCCACATGGTTTCACAGGCAGGCATGGGGCTGTGCAGGGTGGGAACCAGGGAGGGGAGGGAGGCACACCCCCATGAACCAGGGACCTTCCACATGAGAGGTACACCCTGGGCAGGAGCCAAACCAGGGCCTTCCCACCTGGGAAGTTGCCCCGGGAACCGAACTAGGGTGGGAAGCACACCCCAGTTCAGCATATGGGGCCACATGGGCCAGGACCAGGATTCAATTCTCGGTTTGCAATGTGAGCACTCAACCCTCAGAGCCATCCTAGCTTCCTGGGATTGTTTTCTTAATTTCTCTTTCTGATGGTTTATTATTAGTGTATAAAAAATGCAAACAATTTCTGAATGTTAAAATTATTTTCTGTGGTTTTATTGAATTCATTTATCAGTACTAATAATTTATTGGTGGACTCTAGGATTATATATAACATGTCATCTCTAAATAATGACAGTTTTACTTTTTCCTTTCCAATTTGGATGGTTTTTATTTCTTTTTTATTGTCTGATAGCTAAGGCTAGGATATTAGGATACTAGTATAGGATACTATACAATGTTGAATAGCAGTGGTGAACATGGATATCCTTGAACGTGGATATCTTAATCTTAAGGAAAACACTTTTAGCTTTTCACCATTGAGTATGATGCTAGCTGTGGCTTTGTCATACATTGCCTTAATATGTTGAGGTATGTTCCTCTGTTCGCACCTGCCTGAGAGTTTTTATTATTAATGGATGCTGCATTTTTTCAAATGCTTTTTCTACTTCAGATGATTTTTATTGTTCATCATGTTAATTGATTTGTGGTTACTGAACCAATCTTGCATCACAGGAATAAATCCCACTTGATCATGGTATGATCTTTTTAATGTATTGCTGAATTTGACTTGCTGATATTTTGATGAGAATTTTTGCATCTATGTTCATCAGGGATATCGGCCTATAATTTTGTTCTTTTGTAATGTCTTTATCTGGTTTTGTAATCAGGATAATGCTTACCTCATGATATGAGTTTGGGAGCCTTCCTTCCTCTTCAATTTTTTTGGAATATTTTGAGAAGGATGGATGTTAATTATTTGAGAAGGATTGGTATAATTTACCTGTGAAGGCATCTGGTCAGGATTTTTGTTTGTTGGAAGTGTTTTTGATTACTGATTCAGTTTGTTAGTAGTTATTGGTCTGTTCAGATTTTGTTTCTTCTTGATTCAGTCTTGGAACTTTGTATGTTTCTGGGAATTTACCCATTTCTTCCAGATTGTTCAAATTTGTTGGCATGTAATTGTTCATAGTATTATCTTACAATCCTCTGTATTTCTGTGGTATCAGTTCACTTCTCTTTAGTTTCTGATTTTATTTATTGGGCCCTCTTTTTTTCTTGATTAGTATGGGTAGAGGTTTATCAGTTTTGTTTATCTTTTCAAAGAACCAGCTCTTGGTTTTATTGTTCTTTTTTATTTTTTTATTTTTTTTATTTTTTATTTTATTTTATTTTTTTAAATATGAACGTCTTCTATTTTATTTTATTTTTTAAAGTATTTTTATTTTTATTTTTACAGAGAGAGAGAACTGAACTGGGGCAACTCCCCAGTTCAGCACATGGGCCCGCACAGGCCGGGGCCGGGATTCGATCCTCAGTCCCCGGCGCTGCAAAGTGAGCGCTTAGCCCACTGAGCCATCCCGGCATACCCAATTGTTCTTTTTTAAAGATTTATTTTTATTGTTTTTAACAGAGAGAGAGAAAGAGAGAGAGGTACAGAGAGAAGGGGGAGGACCCAGAACAGTCTCCATAGTTGTACATCATTGGTTTTTCCACGTGGTTTCATTCCACAGGTGGGAGTAGGGCTGCACAGGGCAGGAACTGGGTGGGGGTGTCACCCCGGTGAGAACTGAAAGCATATGGGTTCGCACGGGCCGGGGCTGGGATTTGATCCTTGGTCCCGGGGTTGTAAAGTGAGCGCTTAACTCACTGAGCCATCCCGGCTTCCCCTATTGTTCTTTTTTATTGATTTTTAAACTATTTTGTTTTCTTCTGCTCTAATCTTTATTATATTTTCCACCTACTTTTTTTTTTTTTTTTTTTTCTGTTTCCTTTAGGTGTAAGGTTAGATTGTTTATTTGAGGTTTTTCTTCTTTCTTGAGGTAGTCTTGTGTTGCTATGAATTTCCCTTTTAGAACTGCTTTTGCTGTGTCTTACATGTTTTGGATCCCAGAGCAGCTCCATAAATTGGACATCATTAGTTTTGACATAGCTTCATTCCACACAGGTAGATGTATGGCTGCATGGGGCTGGAACCAAACTGGGGGCCTTTTACATGGGAGGCATGCCCCAGTTCAGCATATGGGTTTGCACTGGCCAGGGCTGGAACTTGATCCCTGAACCTCACAGTTGCAAGGCAAATGCTCAATCTGTTGAGCTATCCCAGCATCCCCTTGTTTTTATTATCATTTGTCTCAAGGTATCTTTTGATTTCTTTCTTGATCTCATTGTGAACTCATTCATTGTTTAGTAGTATGTTGTTTAGCCTCCATGTGTTCATGTGTTTTTTCAGTTTTCTTGTAATTAATTTCCAGTTTCATGCTGTTGTGATTGGAAAACATAGTTGGTATTATTTTAGTCTTTTTAAGTTTATTGAGATTTGTTTTGTGGCTTAACATGTGGTGTATCCTGGAAAATGTTTATTGTGCATTTGAAAATAATATATATAATGCTGCTTTGGGGTTAGGTGTTCTAAAAATATCAATTAAATCCATCTGGTGTAATATATATATATATCATTTAAGGCTCCTGTTTCCTTTCTGACTTTCTGTCTGGATGGTCTGTCAGTTGAAGTCAGTGGGGTGGTGAAGTTCCCTGTTATGATTGTATTACTGTCGCTCTCTCACTTTATGTCTGTCAATATTTGCTTTGTATATTTAGGTACTTCTATGTTGGGTGTGTAAATGTTACAAGAGTTATTTCCTCGCGTTGAATTGATTGCTTTAACATTAAGAAATTCCCGTCTTTGTCTCTTGTTACAGCCATTGCTTTGAAGTTATTTTGTCTGATATAATATTGTCACCTGAGCTTTTTTGTTGTTTTTTCCATTTGCATGAAATATCTTTTTCCCTCTCTTTACTTTCAGTCTGTGCACATCTTTGGATCTGAAGTGGGTCTCTTGTAGACAGCATATGTATCGGTTTTGGGGTTTTTTTTTTACTCCATTCACCCACCCTGTTTTTTATGATTGGGGCACTTGTAGTTATTGCCATTTTATTATTCATATTTTTTTTCTATTTTCCTCTTCTATTTAAAGAAGTCCCCTTAACATTTTTTATAATACAGTTTTGGTGGTGATGAACTCCTTTAGCTTTTTCTTGTCTGAAAAGCTCTTTTGATTCTAAATAATAGACTTGTTGGGTAGAATAATTGTTTTTTTTTTCTTTTTTTAAAGATTTATTTTATTGATTTTTTTTTAAATATTTATTTATTTATATTATTTTTTGACAGAGAGAGAGAGAGAGAGAGAGAGAGAGAACTGAACTGGGGGAACTCCCAGCTCATCATATGGGTCCGCAGGGGCCAGGGCCAGGATTCGATCCCAGGTCCCCGGGGCTGCAAAGTGAGCACTTAACCCACTGAGCCATCCCGGCTTCCCCTATTTTATTGATTTTTGACAGAGAGAAACAGAGACAGAGAGAGAGACAGAGAGAAGGGGGAGGGCCCAGAACAGTCTTCATAGTTGACATTAGTTTTCCGTATAGTTTCGCTCCACAGGTGGGCACAAGGCTGCGTAGGGCAGGAACTGGGCTGGGAGCCTCCCACATAGGTCCCGGCAAGAACTGAACTGGGGGCACTCCCCAGTTCAGCATGTGGGTCCGCATGGGCCGGGACCGGGATTCGATCCTCGGTCCTCGGGGCTTCAAAGCGAGTGCTTTACCCACTGAGCCGTCCCAGCTTTCCCAGAATAATCTTTTTTTTTTTTTTTTTTTTTAAGATTTATTGATTTTTGACAGAGAGAAACAGACAGAGAGAGACAGAGAGAAGGGGGAGGGCCCAGAGCAGTCTCCATAGTTGACATTAGTGTTCCATATAGTTTCACTCCACAGGCGGGCACAGGGCTGCGCAGGGCATGTGGGTCCGCATGGGCCGGGGCCGGGACTTGATCCTCAGTCCCTGGGGCTTCAAAGCGAGCGCTTAACCCGCTGAGCCATCCCAGCTTTCCCCCAGAATAATCTTAATGGTGGGTCCTTGCTTTTTATCACTCTGAATATTTTGTGTCAATCCATTCTGGCCTGTTCGGAAAGCATTATGGGATGCTGGGATAGCTCAGCAGATGAGAATTTGCCTTGCAATCGTGAGGTCTAGGGTTTGATTCCCAGCCCTAGCTCATGTAAACCCATGTGCTGAACTGCAGCACAAATGGTAACTGCTGGAATGGCATGGCAATAAAGGTTCTCGCCTCCCATGTGGGAGGCCCCCAGTTCAGTTCCCAACCCACGCAGCTCCACATCCACCTGTGTGAAATTAAACCATTTCACAACTAAAGATGTACAACTATGGACACTGCTTTGGGCCCTCTCTCCCTTCTCTCTCTTTCTCCTCTCAAATAATAAAACGAATCAGTTTTAAGAATCATTTGATAGGTTTTTGGGAGCTTTCTTATAGCTAACTTTTTCTCTCGCTGCTTTTAGGATTCTCTCTTTGTCTTTAACTTTTGGCACTTTAATTATGATGTGTCTTGGTGTGAGCCTCTTTAGGTTCATCTTGCATGGGATTCTGTGCTTTCTGGACTTGTATGTTTATTTCCTTTGCCAGGGTAGAGAAGTTTTCAGTCGTTTTTTCAAATGGGTTTTTAATCCCTTGCTCTCTCTCTTCTTCTTTTCTTGGACCCTTATGATGCAAATCTTGTTATGCTTGATATTGTCCTAAAGGTCTCTTCAATTATTCTCATTTCTTAGGATTTTATTTTTCTTCCTGCTGTTCTGATTAGGTGTGTTCTGCTTTTCCCCGAAATCTCTGATTCGGTCTTGTGCTTCAACTAATCTTCTGTTGGTTCCATCTAATGCAGGGGTACCCAACCTTTTAGCTCCCCTGGGCTACACTGGAAGAATTGTCTTGGGCTACACATAAAATACACTAACACTAATAATAGCTGATGAGCTTAATAAAAAATAACTCTATGTTTTAAGAAAGGCTATGAATTTGTGTTGAGGTGCATTCAAAACCATCTTGGGCTGCATGTGACCTGTAGGTCACAGGTTGGACAAGCTTGATCTAACGTATTCTTCATTTTAATTATTGTATTCTTCATTTCTGACTGGTTCTTTTTTGTTTTTTATTTCTTTGTTAAAGTTCTCATTAAGTTCATCTATTATCCCCCTAAGTTTACTGAGCATTTTTATAATCAGTGTTTTGAACTCTGTATCTGGTACATTGCTTGCCTCCATTTTGTTTAGTTCTTTTTCTAGAGTTTTGTCCTTTTCTTTCATTTGGGACATGTTTCTTTCTGTCTTCATTTTGGCTGTCTCCCTGTCTTTACTTCTACATATTAGGTAGTTCTGCTATATCTCCCAATCTTGGCAAGGTGACAATATATAATAGATGTCCTGTAGTGCCCAGTGGTACAGTCTTCCCCGTCACCAGAGCTGGGTGCTCCAGGAATGTCCTTTTTGTGGGTTGTGTGTGCCCTCCTATTGGAGTCAAGCTTTGATTGCTTTTGGCATGTCAGTGGGTAGGATTGATCCTCAGGCTGACTGTGAGGACTGGCCATGACTACAGTGGATGAGCTTTTGTATAGGGGCTTACCCCATGGAGTGGGATTTGCTGTAGCAGGGCTCTGATGCCTGGTGAGTTTACCCTTAGGTGTGCTTTTTGTGAAGCTAATTGCATGGTTCTCTGGTGTGTCCTGAAGCTGACTACTTGATGTGCTGGTTCTGAGGCCTCTTGGAAGGATCTTTGGCGCAGACCTGTGTCAGCTGCTTCCTATGTCTGTCCCATCACCACCTGCTAGGAGCTACAGAATGATCTGTGGTTGGTAGCTGCTTGTGCTGGGCTTGGAGGCATCTGGGAGAGGCTATGCTGCAGACTGAGGCTGGGGTCTGCTTAGCAAGTGGTGCTGGGCAATTTGTGGACCTTTCAGAGATTTTTAGGGATATCCACAGCACGGGCCACAGTTGGCCATTTCTAACCTTAATTTAATGTTAGTGATGACTACATTTTGGCAGGTCTAGTCCTGGGAAGGAACATGAAAGATAATACATTTAGAATATTAATGATGATAAAAGTTACATAACTATGGATTATCAAAGAAATTTTGTTTTAATTATGTAATGTGTTCAATACATGTAAAAATATAGAGGGATTACATTTTTTCTACAAGAATATGTTGTCAAAATTGACTTCTGTAGAATCCATATAGACTAACAAACAAATATATGAGTATGACGTTCCTGTGTAAGAAAACAATCTGATAGTTGTAATGGTAAAAGTCTTAAGAAATAGATAATCCTCTACAGGATTTAACCAGTTAATTCTACACAGCTAAAATAATCCTGATATAAAGTAGATAAACATAACTCATAAAAAGCAAATGTAGACCAGCTTCATTTATAAAGATTCTATTAGTAATTCTAAACAAGATATGAGGTTTGACAGTTAAGTTTCCGAACTTGACACGATGTGCTTATGTTAGCTGCACTATACAAACAACTCAGTAAGATTTCATAACATTGGCATATTAGTGTCTCACAGCTCTATTCGTGTCGCCATGTGGCAGTGTCTTACTGAGTGGTGGTCATTGTTGCTTGTTTTGTGTGCCATTGTGGTAATGTCAGAGCTTGAATTAGAGCAAATAACAAACATTAAATTTCTTGTTAAATTTGGCAAGAGTGGGAGTGAAATCAGAGACATGTTAGTCCAAGTTGATGGGGAAAATTCCATGAAGAAAACAGCAGCGTACAAATGAATTAAACAATTTTCTGAGGGGAGAGAAAGTGTCACTGATGAGGAGACGTCAGGGAAGCCAGTAAGTAGTAGAACTGATGGAACCATTGCAAAAATTCATCAAATTGTGTGTCAAATTGTCAGCTGACTGTGAGAAGCATAGCAGACCAAGTAAACACCAATAAAGAAGCAGGAAAATCTTAACATCTCAGCATGAGAAAGGTGTGTGCAAAAATGGTCCCAAAGGAGCTCACTGATGAACAAAACCAAAGGAGAATTGAAGTTTGCCAAAACCTTTTGGGAAAAGCCAAGTACACATTATCAGCTCATCAGTACACATTAGCTTGTCAACGGATGTAGTAAAGAAATTTTTATTTAACACAGTATCTCAAGCTTACTTCTTTGTGGAATTCTCACTCCCAATAGCTACTAACATCTTTAGAATGTGAGCCACTTTGGTAGATGCTACTATAGCCACAATAGTATCAAGGGTGTCATTTCAGACATTATGGTGAGAAGATGGTGTTGGGAAGGGGTGAGGAAGGACACTTCTTTGCAGTTCACATCATACTCTGAAAGTAAATTCCTGCTTGAATGAAAGGCTTATCTTTTTTAAAATGGAAAAGATTCCAGCCTGATTCTTGATATGTATATATTAAACATGTTTAAATATTCTGTTAAACAGTGTTTAGGAAATAAATGATTTTTCATTGTAATAAAAAGGCTGTATTAAATACAGTTTTGTGTATTTTTCTTATTACTTTAGAGTCTAGAATCTCTCTAAGGTATATATCTAGAAGTGAAATTGCTTACTTTAAGATAAATTCAAGGGCTGTCTGGAAAACATCTAGCTATTGTCAATATAATGAGAATGATTATGTGACTGGATGCTTTCTGGACAGCCCTTGTATACTTTCAGTTACACATATTGCCAGATTGTTGCTTCACCAAGGCACCTTGAATCTCTTTAATCATTGAATAATGAGTTTCCATATTTCCTTAGCTCTGTTATGGGTTTCAATATTTAATTTCTCTGTTTACAAGTATGTTGAGCATCTTTTTTTCATGTGTTTATTGGCCAGTTATATTTCCCTTACAGTACTTTTTTTTTTTTTAAGATTTATTTTTATTGTTTTTGACAGAGAGACAGAGAGAAGGGGGAAGGCCCAGAGCAGTCTCCATAGTTGCACATCATTAGTTTTCTACATAGTTTCATTCCATAGGTGGGGTCAGGGCTGCACAGGGCAGAAACCAGACTGGGGTCTCGTCTCGGTGAGAACTGAACTGGGGCACACCCCAGTTCAGCATATGGGTTCGCACAGGCCAGAGCTGAGATTTGATCCTCATACCCCGGGGCTGCAAGACAAGCAGTCAACCTGCTGAGCCATCCTGGCTCATTTCCCTTACAGTACTTTTGGGTTATCTCATGAATTTTTCAGGATTCTTAAAATAATTCAGGCATTAGTAATTCTATATTACATATTTATAAATGTAAGCTTTTCTCTCAACTTAGCTTGTTTTATAACTATTATGGTGTTTATTTTTGCTAACATTTTAGATATAGTTTATGTTCTTTTTTAGGATTATTTGAGAGAAGGTGAGGAGAGAGAGACAAAGACAGTAGTGGGGAGGACCCATAGCAGTCTCCATAGTTGTACATCATTAATTGTGACATAGTTTTATTCCACACAAGTGGATGCAGGGCTGTACAGGGTGGGAACCCTACTACTGGGGGCCCCTTGGCCCTACATGGGAGGCCAGAACCTTCACCACTGAGCCATTCTGGTGGTTTACCACTTGTACCACACTTCAGCATATGGGTTTGCACAGTGTGGGTCCAGGGTTCAACCTGCAAAACTTGTGATTGTAAGGCAAGTGCTCAACCAGCTGAGTTATCCTGGCATCCCTGCATTTGTGTTTTCAACCTTATAAGATACTTGTACTCTTTTTAGTCTTTTATGTTTTCTGCCATGCAGTCATAGCATGTGCAAATAGAAATAAGTTGCCTCAATATTTATATTATTCAGTTGATTTACATTTCTTAGCTAGAATTTTCAGAATAAAGTTGAATATTAGTGGGGATAGCAGACATTTCCATCATTTTTCCAAATTAATAGAAATCACGTATCAATTTAAACATTTAGTGTAATTCTTATTTAAATAGTCCTTACTTCATATAGTTTCATTCAGTCCCTATTTTACTTAATGCCTGTTGATTTTGTCAGAGCTATCTTATCATCTATTGTTGTGAACATGTTTTTTCATTTATTTTTTTGATGTGATGAATTATACAGACTTCTTGACAAATTCAGGGGTTCCTACAACCACTCTTAGGTCCAGTAATTCACTAGAACAGAACTTGGCAAAGTAATATTATTACAGTGAAAAGATACAATTATTATAAAATCAGCTAAAGGAAGAGATGCATAGGGCAAAGTGTGGGAGGGATCCAAATGTGGAGTTTTCAGTCAGCCTCTCCCTGTGGAGTCATTGATGATATTACCTTCTCCTGATCATGACATGAGATGATATGCACAGGAAAGCTTGCTGAAGCCTTTGGTCTCCAGAGTTTTTACTGGGGCTCAATCACATTCTGTCCTCAAAGTTGATCTTCAGTCTTCAGCGCCTTCTGAAGGTTAGAGCCCATACTTTTATTCTCCAGTTCTTCCAGAGGTCAGAATTGATATAGCATGTCCCCAAAAACCCTATCATAAATTATATTGTTAGACTTTGGTGTCCAAAAGCTTCAAGACTTCCTGTAAGGCAGGACAGTCCAGGAACCTAGTGATCACAACAAGTCTAAAATCATGTTACCCATAAGTAAAATCCTATATAGTTCATGATCAGATGCTTTTGTTGAGAGTACATTTAACTGGATGTCATCACATTGGATTGATACTAAGAGTTAGTGTATTGTGGGTTTGATAAGAGCAGAGCTATGAATCAAAGTGTATTTTATGTTTGCCTGTATTCCATTTTACCAATATACCAGAAAATAATGTTTTAAAGGCTGTAGACAGTTTGGAAGAAGTATTGGAAAAAGAAACAAGAGTAAAAATATCCCTGTAGCAAGGGATAGAAGAAATATTTTAGTGTTCATTTTCATTATACATAGGTAGTATCTGTTTGATTGGTCCTAGTATGGCCCGCTCCTTCTGTCTCTGTCTCTCTGTGTCAACAATAAAAATTTAAAAAATAAAAATAATAATTCAATAACAGCATGCTGTTTGAACTGAACAGCTGAACACTTCCACTTCAATGTGCACTGGGTGATAAATGTAAGCATCTGTGTGTACAACGTCAAGAATAATGAAGGGGAGATACTATGTAACTACACAGAACTGGTTATATCCAGCTATACCTAATGTAACCAAAAATATTACAGTGGAGGCAAAGTTTATCAGCCTGCCCTCATATACAGTATTTGTCAAACATTCATTAATGCAAAGATGCATATTCTGAACATAATCATGAAGAAACATTTAACAAACTCAAAGGGAGTGATGTAATTTATCACATTAACAGATTAAATAAGAAAAATCATATTACACTTGACCCATGAACGATGCAAGGGTTGGGGGTTCAACCCTGTGCAGTTAAAAAGTTCACACATATTGGGGAAGCCAGGATGGCTCAGTGGGTTAAGCGCTCACTTTGCAGCCCTGGGGACTGTGGATCGAATCCTGGCCCCGGCCTGTGTGGACCCATATCCTGAACTGGGGAGTGCCCCCAGTTTGGTTCTCACCGGGGTGAGACCCCGGCCCAGTTCCTGCCCTGTGCAGCCCCACTCCCACCTGTGGAATGAAACTATGTGGAAAAACCAATGATGTGCAACTATGGAGACTGTTCTAGGCCCTCCCTCTTTTCTCTGTACCTCTCTCTCTCTGTCAAAAACAATTAAAAAAATTTTTTTTTTAATAATAAAAGGTCACATATAACTTTTAACTCATCAAAAACTTAGTTGTCCCTCAGTATCTGCAGGGAATTGGTTCCAAAAACCTGCAGATACTGAAATCCATGGATGCTCGAACCCACCCCCCCATATAAAATGGCATAAATCTGGGGAAGCCGGGATGGCTCAGTGAGTTAAGCGCTCGCTTTGCAGCACTGGGGACTGAGGATCAAATCCTGGCCTCGGCCCGTGCGGAACCATATGCTGAACTGGGAGCTTCCCCAGTTCAGTTCTCCCTCTATCTCTGTCTCTGTCTCTGTCTCTCTCTCTCTCTGTCAAAAATAAATAAATAAATAAAAATATATAAAATGGCATAAATCAATGCATACTGTCAACCCTTCACATCTGTGGATTCGCAGCCTGCAGATTGAACACAGTACAAATATTTATTGAAAAATACCCACATATAAGAGGACCTATGCTGTTCAAACCCATGTTATTCAAGGGTGAACTGTATTTAGAAAAAGAAAATTTCAATATAAAGAGTACTAAAGTTGGGGAAGCCGGGATGGCTCAGTGGGTTGAGCGCTCACTTTGCAGCCCTGGAGACTGAGGATCGAATCCCGGCCCCGGCCTTGCGGACCCATATGCTGAACTGGGGAGTGCCCCCCGTTCAGTTCTCACCGGGTGAGACCACGGCCCAGTTCCTGCCCTGTGCAGCCCTGCGCCCACCTGTGGAATGAAACTATGTGGACAAACCAATGATGTACAACTACGGAGACTGTTCTGGGCCCTCCCCCTTCTCTCTCTCTGTCAAAAACAATAAAAATAAATCTTTAAAAAAGTACTACAGTAGATAGCAATCAGGAAAGGAATGCAAAAATACTGAACAAATCATCTTTTTTATATTGAGGGTTTTCAAAAAACTTTGCAAAAGCACCCCAGCATAGAACCAGCCAAGTGCAGAGAGCAGTTTGGCAAGATCACCATGAGTTATCATGCAAATAGGAACTTCATCTCTTTTTCTAATAATTAAGATCTGTTTAAGAAGCAATCAGGGGATGCCGGGATAGCTCAACAGGTTGAGCACTTGCCTTGCAACTGCATGGTCCAGGATCGAATCCCGACCCCAGCCCATGCAAACCCACATGCTGAACTGTGGTGCACAACTGGCTACCTCCAGGATAGTGGAAGGCTCTAGCCTCCCACGAGGGAGGCCCCCAGTTTGATTCCACCTGGTACGGCCCACATCCTCCTGTATGGAATGAAACTATGTCAAAAAAAAAAAAAATTAATGATATACAACTATGAAGACTGCTCTGGGCCCTCCACCTTCTCTGACCCTTGCTATCTCTGTCAAATAATAAAATCTTAAAAAAAAAAAAAAGTTTTAGGGAAGCCTGGATGGTTCAGCGGGTTAAGCACTCGCCTTGCAGCCCCGGAGACCAAGGATTGAATCCTGGCCCCAGCCCATGAAACTCATATGCTGTACTGGGGTGTGCTTTGTATGCGGGAGGCCCCAGTTTAATTCTCGCCCCCCACTCCCACCCTGGGTCGGCCCCTGGCTCAAGGGGATGTGCCTTCCATGCGGGAGGCCCCCAGCCCAGTTCCTGCCCTGCACAGCCCCTGCCTACCTGTGTGGAACAAAACCATGTTGAAAACTGATGTCGTACAACTATGGAGACTACTCAGGGCCTTCCCCCTTCTCTGCCTCTCTCTGTCTCTGTCAAAAAAAAACAAAAAAATACATCTTTAAAAGTTTTAGAGACCACATATTGTCAAAAAAGAGTTATAGGGGAAGCCGGAATGGCTCAGTGGGTTAAGCGTTCACTTTGCAGTGCCAGGGACCAAGGATCGAATCCCGGCCCTGGCCCTTGCGGACCCATGTGCTGAACTGGGGAGTTCCCTCTCTCTGTTCCCTCAGTTCTCTCTCTGTCTCTGTCTCTCTCCCTCTCTGTCAAAAACAATAAAATAAAAGTTATAGAAAGATCTATCACCATTTTAGTTACTGAAAAACCTATAATACTATGTGCCATCTATGTATACATCTAGGTATTTATTTTTTATCATAGTTGACATACAGTATTATTTTTCAGGTGTACAACATAGCAATTCAGCATTTATAAGCATTAGTTTTATATATATACGAAGTGCATTAAGTTATTGTCTCAACAGACACAGGAAGAAAAGCATGACTGAAGAAGGGAAAAGACTTCACCTATTTCTAAAATTTTTAAAAAGATTTTAATCAAAAACAATAAGATGCCTAATAGTTAAGTGGTAGTTACACAGGTGCTGTTTTTCTGTATTATTTTATTTAGTCAATAAAGTTAAAAGCATTAAAAATTGGAAAAAAATGAGTTGAAACAGACAATTCAGAAACAAACCAGGGGAAGCCGGGATGGCTCAGTGGGTTAGGCGCTCACTTTGCAGCCCCGGGGACTGAGAATCGAATCCCGGCCCGGCCGTGCTGACCCATATGCTGAACTGGGGAGTGCCCACAGTTCTGTTCTCACCGGGGAGAGACCCCGGCCCAGTTCCTGCCCTGTGCATTCCCAAGCCCACCTGTGAAATGAAACTATGTGAAAAAAAAAAAAAGTACAACTATGGAGACTGTTCTGGGCCTTACCCCTTCTGTCTCTGACTCTGTATCTCTCTCTGTCAAAAACAATAAATAAATCTTTAAAAAGAAACAAACCAGAAGAGATATCATAGAGCAAAAAGATATTTAAAACAAGAACCAGCAAACCACAGCCTGCAGGGCAAATGTAGTCTTTTGTTTTTATTAAAAAAAAATTTAATACATTAATTTGCTTACAGGTCAGAATTTCTCAAATTTAGCGCTGACATCCTGGACCAGATAATTTTATTGTGAGGGACTATTCTATGCTTTTTTGGATGTTTAGTAACATTGCTGGTCTTTACCTACTAGATTCTAGCAGCATCCCCCTTCACAGCAACCCAAAATGTCTCTGGACATTGCCATGTCTCCTGGGGTTTGGGTAGGGAAAGCAAAATTACCCCTGGTTGACAGCCACTGGTTTATGTATTGTGTTTTCACACTATAAAGACAGAATAGAGTGTATGACCAAAGCCTAAATCATTTACTATCTGGCCCTTCACTGAATAATTTGTTGACTCCCTTTGCCATTAGAAAAAGATACATGTTAGACTAAGAAAACAAATTGCAAAGTATATGATAAAACAATCTCCTTATAATTTCTACAAATTACTTCAAAAAACTAATTAAAAAAAAATGGAATAAACGGAATGGCGGGATAGTTAAACAGGTTAAGTGCTTGCCTTGCAACCACAGTATTCAATGATCAAATCACGGCCCTGGCCCCTGCAAACCCATATGCCAAACTGCAGTGAAAGTTCTCGCCTCCCATGTGGGAGGTCCCCAGTTTGGTTCCCAACCTGCATGGCCCCCACATCCACCTGTGTGGAATGAGATTATGTCACAACTAATGATGTAGTAATACAACTATGGATTGCTCTGGGCCCTACACCCTTCTCTCAAACAATATAAAATAAGTCTTGAGGGGGAAAGGAATAGACAATTCATAGAAAAAACATTCAGATTATTCTTAGGCATGGTAGATGTTCAGCCTCACTGAAAGTTTAAAAAATGCAAATCAAAGGCATAACTTTTTCTTCACCCAATTTAACAAAAAAGGTTCAGTACTGGTTGAAGTTGTTGGGAATGGACATACATTACTATAGAGATTAATGGCAGGTTTCAGAAAATAAGGCATTAACTACTACATTTTAAATACATTATGCTATAGGATAAGGAATTCAACTGGTAGGAATCTACCCACTGTATTGAAACAAAAACACCAATGTGCATACATACATGTGTAGTGAAATTGTTTATTGTACAATTATTTGTGAAATAACAAAGCTGAATATTCATTGGTGAAAAAAATGTGCTTCATTAGTTTGTATTATGCAGAGTCTAGAGCCAAATAGTTACATCTGTAGATATTGACAGGATGTCCCTGACATTACCAAGTGATAAAACCACAATCCCATGTAAAATATCCTAAATAAGTCGAATACACACATCACCAAAACCTTAACAAACCTAGTTGTGGGTATGCTTTAGTATGGAATGATTTTGATATTGGTACTTCAAAGAGTAAGTGTAGATTTTTTTTCTCTTTAAACCTTTGCAGTATACTCCTGGATTTTTGGTAAAACATGTTAAACAAATTTGGAATACAGCTTTTGTCTTGAAAAGTATGTCCACATGGGCAAAAAATATTAGAAATTGCAATGACACATGCCTGGTTTTGCCTAGCTCTTTTAATTCTTCTAAAGGGCACTTCTCTTAGAAAAACTTTTCTTCTTTTAATAGGCTGCTAGATTTTATTTGCTATTTTAATTGGAATATTTGCATACCAAGAGTACAATTGATTATTTTTTACAGCTGATTTGATATGGACACTTTTTCTAAATTTGGTAAAAGGATGATGCTAGCCTCATAACTGTGACTCTTTGTATCTTGAAGACTTAGATTTTTTATTAATTGTTAAATTTACTGGGGTGACACTGGGTGGTAAAAATTACATAGGTTTCAGGTGTACAATCCTACATTACATCATCTATGTATTGCATTGTGTGTGCTCACCACTGTCAGTTCTCCTTCCATCACTACATATTTGATGCCCCCTCCCAGACTTAGAAAATTTTATGTGCAAGATACTCTGGTACTAGAGGAACATGGCATAGCTCTTTAATCACTTTTTTCTTGGTTCTTTACTCAGGAAAATAATACTTTTCTAGGATTTCATGTAAAAAGGCAAATATAAACAGATACAATGTAAGCAGCTGAATAAAAACTTACTCAACACTAAATACAAACTTTTCCTACATCTTACTAGATCACAGCTGTATATATATATATATATATATATATATACACACACACACAGAGGCATATACATTGTGCCTCTTTGTTGAGCTTCACAGATGTTTGTTTTTTACAAATTGAAGGCAAGCCCTTCCACCAGCAAAGCGATTATGACTCACTTTATTACAGTGGTCTGGAACTGAACCCGCAATGTTTGAGGTATGCATGTATAAGAAAATACTTTCCTACAATTTCAGATATACTATAAAAACATGAATATAAACAGTTTCTCATCTTACTAAACAAAGTGGATGTATGTGTATGTATTTATAAAAGTATTTTTCCCAGGACTCAGATATATTATTAAAAGTTGAGTATAAAGTTGTAACAGATATGCAGAGTTTCTAATTTCACACAAGTCCAGGTACAGGGCAGCTCTGAATTGATTCACCAGCTCAACAATGTCAAAGACACAGGTAATTCCAAATTATCTCCTGTGCGGATCACAGCCTCTTGCCCCTCTGGTTGCAAAATGGCCACATTTCTAGGCATCACATAGATATACAGACATACATCCTGTATGGAAGAGGACCATTTCCTATTTTGTTAGGAAAGAAAATTTAACTGAAGCTCACTTGCAGACTTTTGTCCAACTCTTTTATGGCCAGGACTATTGTTATACATATGCTCCGATGCAAGCTAGGAAAGCATCTGGCATTTACACTTAGGTGGGTGGGAGGGAATCCTGGCAAAGGGAGAGTAGTTAATACCAATGGATAGGCAACCAACAGTGTCTGCCAGAATATTGCCTTACTTCTTTATATCACCTACATTTTTGTAATTACATATCCTTATTTGAGTTCTTTTTTTTAAGATACAATGTTTTTTTTCAAAAAGTTTTCAAGGTTTTTTTCTTTTTTGTCTTTGCACTAATTTTGTTAGAGCTTTTCAACATACTAAAGTGAAATGCTTACTAATCACTTTCATTTGATCAATGTTTACTGGAAACCTGCTAGGAACAGGCAGTGTACCAAGTACAGTGAAGAATGAATCCTGTTGTCCCCGTTTTTTACACATATTCCTCACAGTATAACTTGGTTGCATCCTACAAATTTCAACATGGAGTTCTGTCATTCACTCCTAATGATAATTTGCCTTGGTTTCCTTTTTTAAATAAAAGTTATTTGTACAGGTTATCTTTTTAAATTTCCTTACAGAAAAATGGATTTTGGCTAAGGCTTTGTTATTTTCTAATTTTCCATAACAGAAGTCAGAACAAGCCATATGTCTTTTTTGTTGTTCTTGGAAGTTTTTTAATAGATCATTTAAATCTACCCCATCCTCACAGCCACCCACCTTTATTCTACTGGAGTTCTTTACATTATGAATCCCGATAGGGAAAAAGGGCAAGCTATGATTTCAGTTTTTAATTTTTCTCCACAAGGAATTACCTTTCAATAAAGAAAGACATGATGTAAGATGTTCCTATGGTCAATGAACGCATAAGGCCTTCTCGTATCTCTAAAATATGTATCTACACAACTATGAAACTAAAGTAATCAAATCAGTTCTTACCTAACACACTTTCAAAATAAGCCAGACACTGTTCTAAGAGATACTGTAATTATTCAATCTTCACAATGCTATTAAGAAATATGGTGCTAACTAACATTACTAATTTATAAATGAAAAAAACTATATATAGTTAAGTAATTTGCCCTATAAGAAATAAGTTTATAGTGAAGGGAAATAAAGACTAAATATTGGTTAAATCTTTTCCCACTCTGATTCAGTTTGGGTTAATTTTAGAGAATGAACTTGCAAATATTAAGATTTGAGCAGGATAGAATTTGTTGTAATTTTAACAATATAGTCTTCCTAAAGTATGAATTATAAGATGATTAATATTTTAGCTTGAGCAAATTGATGTCCCATATATGACATCTATATCATGAATCCTCTGATTTCCCCTATGGGCTAATGACTCTGATGTTGAGAAAGGTTTGAATGAGTAATGTCTCTAACACATTCACTGCCATCCTAAGCCTTCTCACTTTCCTTACACTCATGAAGTTTTTCAGTTTCACCAATTGAACTCTGAAACACAAATAAATCCTCTCAATTTGTAACATTTATAAAGTCTCTCATCAGTAACAAATGCCAAATAAATTACCGTATTTTCCAGAGTATAAGACGACCGGGCGTATAAGACGACCCCCTAATTTTACAGTTAAAACATAGGTTTAGGCCTATATTCGCTGTATAAGACTACCCCCCCACTTCCGAGGCTGTAGTCTTATACAGCGAATATAGGCCTAAACCTATGTTTTAACTGTAAAATTAGGGGGTCGTCTTATACGCCGGAAAATACGGTATGGCTCTTAAAGACTGTATCCACAATATAAACTCTGATATTGCTTAAGTTGTTATCCTCAAATGCCTTCCCACATTCCTTATCACCACAGGTTTTTATGTTCTACTAGTATAAATTTCAGATGTCAATTAAATTCTGAGCCTTCCCACATCTTCATTCACTCCTCTGTACTGTATGAATTCTCTGATGTTGACTAAGGTGTGAGCCACGAAAAAAGGCCTTCCCACATTCCTTACATTCATAGGGTTTCTCACCAGTGTGAATTTTGAGGTGTCGATTAAGTTCTGAGCCACCACCAAAGGCCTTTCCACATTCTTTACACTCATAGGGCTTTTCACCACTATGACTTCTCTCGTGATGAATAAGTTCTGACCTTCGAATAAAAGCCTTCTCACATTCCTTACATTTATGGGGTCTCTCACCAGTATGAATTTTTTGATGTCGAATAAGTTCTGTGCTACAAGTAAAGGCCATTTCACATTCCCTACATTTATAGGGTTTCTCACCAGTGTGAGCTCTCTGATGTCGAGTAAGTTCTGCACCACGACGAAAGGACTTCCCACATTCCTTACATTTATATGGTTTCTCACCAGTATGAACACTCTGATGCCGAATAAGATGTGAATCAGAGATAAAAGCTTTCCCACATTCCTTACATTTATGAGGTTTCTCACCTGTATGAATTCTTTGATGTAGACTCAGTTGTGAGGTACAACTATATGCCTTCCCACATTCCTTACATTCATAGCGCCTTTCACCAGTATGAATTATTTGATGAAGACTAAGTTGTGTGTCATAACGAAAAGCTTTACCACACTCCTTACATTGATGGGGTTTCTCACCAGTATGGATTCTCTGATGTCGAAAAAGGTGTGAGGGACGGGTGAAGGCCTTTCCACATTCCTTACATTCATAGTATTTGTCATCTGTATGAATTCTCTGATGCAGTTTAAGTTGTGAGGTAGATCGAAAGGCCTTCTCACACTCCTTACATTTATAGGGTTTCTCACCAATATGAGTCCTTTGATGTTTACTGAGTTGTGAGGTAGAATGAAAGGCTTTCCCACATTCTTTACATTTATGAGGTTTCTCACCAGTATTAATGCTCTGGGATTTAGTAGTTTCAGAGTCACAAATAAAGGTGCATTTTTTATTTTCATTTCTTTTCTTGCTTTCATTAATTCTCTGATGCTTAATTAAATCTGACCTACTATTAAAGACTTTCCCACATTCTCCACATTTAGAGTCTTTTTCTTTACTGTGATTTCCTTCATGGTGTGACTGGTATCTCAAAGATTCTGTACATTCCTTACAGTCATGTGATTCCACTCCAGTATGAATTATCTGAGGTGTTCTATGAATTGTGCACTGAATGGAAGCAGACCTTTCTTCAGAGGTTATTACAGCTGATCTGAAATTTCCATCCTGTTGTCTCCCCAAGTAGCATTTGACTACACTATTATCTTTTACCCTAGTGTACTCAAGGTTAGAGATTATAGGTCTTTTTGTTATCTTTGGTTGCAATGCTTTAATTTTATATATGTTTTCCTTTGGAAATAAATTCTTGGTTTTTCTTCTGGACTCCCAATCTGTAAGAAAACAAGAAAGAAAATAGGAAGTATATTATTCCATGTTGCAGAAAAAAGAAAAGTTCTGGGGTAGAAATGACAAACTAAAAATAGCAAATAGGGGAAGTTGGGATGGCTCAGTGGGTTAAGAGCTCACTTTGCGGCCCCGGGGCCGGGATTCAATCCTCAGTGGATCCTCGAGGGTCGAATCCCAGCCCGGGCCCGGGATTCAATCCTCAGTGGATCCTCGAGGATCGAATCCCAGCCCGGGCCCGTGCGGACGCATATGCTGAACTGGGGAGTGCCCCCAGTTCAGTTCTCACCGGGGTGAGACCCCAGCCCATTTCCTGCCCTGTGCAGCCCCATGCCCACCTGTGGAATGAAACTATGTGGAAAAAACCAATGATGTGCAACTATGGAGACTGTTCTGGGCCCTCCCCCTTCTCTCTGTCTTTGTATCTCTCTGTCAAAACAATAAAAATAAACCTTAAAAATAAAATAAAAAAGCAAATAAATATCTCTTAACACTCCACTGCAATTTATTAAAAAAAAAAAAAAAGGGCAGGGGAAATGAGAATAGAGAAAATGAAAGGAGCTTATGAAGGAAGTGGTTCTTCACCCCTGGTGAGAATCAGAATCAGCTGAGTAACCTGTTAAAAATACAATGTCCAAGAACCACCTAAGACCAATTAAATGAGAAGCTAAAGGAGGAGAACACTGCATCTAATATCAAGTTCTCACATCTTTAACTTCAAAATATATCCAGATTACGACTACTTCTCTAACAGTATGTCTACCACCCATCCAAAGCCATCCCTCACCAAGATTAACACAACACTATCCTAAGTTTCCCTACTTCCACTGTTGTCCTCTAATATCCCATATAACCACACAGCAGCCAGAGTGGGCTTGTTAAGATAAGTTAGATTATATCATTCTTCTACTCAAAAATTGCCAATAGATTTTCCTCTCATGAAGAATAACAATCAAAGTCCTCATGTGATCTACGATGCCTTCCCTGAGTTTGTCCTGCACTATCTCTTTCTGAACTCACTATCTCCTCCCTTTAGCTGACTCTGCGCCAGCTCCCTGACCCACTGGATGTTTTTCAAACTTGCCAAGCACTCCTCCCCTTTGTTGTCACACCTTTGACTTTTCAAGGACACGGTAATTGCAGTGAACCCATCTGCCCAATCTAGGATAATCTCCCTAATTTAAGGCCAGCTGATTTGCAACCTTAGTTCTTCAGCAGTAAGGGGAACATATTAACAGGTTCCAGGTATTAGGATGTGGATATTTTTGGGAGTTAAAGGAGAGAAAAGAGGTATATTATGGCATGGGTTTTAAATAAGATTAAAGTAAAATTGTATTAATCCAAACTAAATTGTTTTAAGTTAAAATGTAGGGGAAGCCAGATGGCTCAGTGGGTTAGGTGCTCGCTTTGCAGCCCTGGGGACCAAGGATCGAATCCTGGCCCCGGCCTGTGCAGATCCATGTGCTGAACTGGGTGTGCTTCCTATGCAGGAGGCCCCCAACCCAGTTCCCGCCCTGCGCACCTCTGCCCACCTATGTGGAACAAAACCATGTTGAAAACTGATTACGTACAACTATCAAGACTGCTATAGACCCTCCCCCTTCTCTCTGTCTCTTTCTCCCTCTCTGTCAAAAATAATTTTAAAAATTAAAAAATTGGGAAGCCGGGATGGCTCAGTGGGTTGAGCGCTCACTTTGCAGCGCTAGGGACCGAGGATCAAATCCCAGCCCCGGCCATGTGGACCCATATGCTGAGCTGGGGAGTTCTCCCAGTTCAGTTCTCACCGGGGCGAGACCCCTGCCCAGTTCCTGCCCTGTGCAGCCTCACGCCCACCTGTGGAATGAAACTATGTGGAAAAACCAATGATGTACAACTATGGAGACTGTTCTGGGCCCTCCCCATTCTCTCTGTCTCTGTATCTCTCTCTCTTTCTGTCAAAAACAATAAAAATAAATCTTAAAAAAAAAAAAAATGTAATTGTAATTTCCAGGCACCAACTGAGAAAATAACTCTGAAAACTATAATCATGAAACTAAAATGGAAATCTAGAAAATGTCTGTTTAGCATAAATTATAGTAGAAGAATGAAATACGAACAACAAAAATAACACATGTAGAGTACAAATAACGTAATATTAGATATACGGTAAATCCTACTCTACTGGTGATTACATTAAATGTAAACATATTAAATACTTTAAACAGATGACAGGAATAGGCAGGATATATATATATTAAAAGTATGATCCAAGAATATACTGTCTATAAAAAACACTAAATTCAAGGATACGAAACAGTTAAAAGAATAAAAAATATATTTATTATGCAAAAAGTAATCAAAAGTGAGCTTCAATAGCTACCGTTATCAGACAAAATAGACTTTAAGACAAAACTTGTAACTATAGACAAAGAAGGGCATTTTAAAATAAGAACATCAATCTCAGGAAATTATAAGTCATAAGCATATATGCACCTGATAACAGAGTCCCAAAAATACATGAAGCAAAAACTACCAGAAATGAAGAGAAAAACACAATTCAATAATTCAGTGAGCTACTTTTAATAATAGATAGATTGGGAAGCCGGGATGGCTCAGTGGGTTAAACGCTCACTTTACAGCTCTGGGGACCGAGGATCGAATCCAGACCTGGCCCGTGCAGACCCATATGCTGAACTGGGGAGTGCCCCCAGTTCAGTTCTCACCGGGGTGAGACCCTGGCCCAGTTCCTGTGGAATGAAACTATGTGGAAAAACCAGTGATGTGCAACTATGGAGACTGTTCTGGGCCCTTCCCTTCTCTCTGTCTCTGTATCTCTCTCAAAAACAATAAAAATAAATCTTAAAAAAAAATAAAATAATAATGGATAGATCAACTACTGATAGCTAGAAGGTCAACAAGGAAAGAGAAAACAATATACTCAAATAAATAACAGGTCAAAGACAAAATCATAAGAAAAATTGGGAAATACTTTTGAGTTGGATACAAGGAAAACTCAACATACCAAAACTTACGGAATACAGTTAAAACAGATCTTAAGGAAAATTAACAGCTGAAAATACCTATATTAAAAAAAGGATGGGGGGGGTAATGCTGGGATGGCTCAGCAGGTTAAATGCTTGCCTTGCAGCCCTGGGGTCCAAGGATAGAACACCAGCCCGTGTGGATCCATATGCTGAACTGGGGTGTGGCCCCAGTTTGGTTCTCGCTGGAGCGAGCTTCTGATGTGGGAGGTCCCCCAGCCCGGTTCCTGCCCTGCCTGGTCCCCCCACCCACCTGTGTGGAATGAAACTATGTAGAAAACTGATGAGGTACAACTATAGAGAAAGTGCTCTGGGCCCTCCCCATTCCCTGTCTCTCTCTGTCAAAAAAAAAAAATCTCAAATCAATAAACTAATTATATACCTTAAGGAACCTAGATAAAGAAGAGCAAACTAAAACCAGAGATATCAGAAGGAAGAAAATAATAAAGATTAGAGATGAGATTAACAAAATAGATAAAGAAAAATAGAGAAAAATCAATATAACTAATAATTTGGTTCTCTGAAAAAGAACAAAACTGATAAACCTTGGGGAAGCCAGGATGGGTCAGTGGTTAAGCACTCGCTTTGCAGCCCTGGGGACCAAGGATTGAATCCTGGCCCTGGACTGTGCAGACCCATATGCTGAACTGGGGTGTGCTTCCCATGTGGGAGGCCCCCAGTTTGGTTCTTGCCCCCTGGTTCAGCCCCTGGCTCAAGGGGGCATGCCTCCCATGTGAGAGGCCCCCACCCACCTGTGTGGAACAAAACCATGTCGAAAACTGATGATGTACAACTATGGAGACTGCTCTGCACCCTCCCCCTTCTCTCTGTTTCTGTTTCTCTCTCTTAAAAAACAGTAAACGAAATCATTTTTAAAAACCTGATAAACCTTTAGCTAGACTGACCAAGAAAAAAGAGAAGACTCATAGTAATATCAGGAATAAAAGAGGAGATATTACTATCAACTTTACAGAAATAAAAAGAATTATAAGTAGATTAGTTGTTACCCAGGGCTGTTTTTGTTAGCAACTACTAACAACAGGTATGGGATTTCATTTGGGGTGATGAAAATATTCTAAAGTCAGATTATTGTCATGGTTATAAAATCATTTATGAATACACTAAAAACCAATGAACTATATACTTTAAATAAGTGAATTTCACAATAAGTGAATTATATCTCAATAGAGCTGTTCTAAAACAGCAGGACAAAACTGGGCCAAAAGTACAGGGTAAATGGTTGTTTCCTAGGAAGAAGGAAGGCACTTCCTTTGTGAAATCAGAGGGAAACATGGGGAAGGATGGCAAGAGAGTGGTAAGTGGAGGCCTCATACTGAAACATCCTTACTTTCTTTTCCAGATTCTAGACCTTTTCAGGGAGCTTTCTTAACATCTCAGAAGTGCTGACTTCTCGTAGGCCAGCTGAATGACCACCTGCCATGGCCTTCCCCATACGAGTCACCATCACTCACCTGGGCACCATTCTTTTGTCTCCTTCCTTTCAACCATCCAGGGCTCCTTCCCCTGCTCCAATAAGGAGATCACATTTGGCTTAGAGCCAGAAAGTCCTGCTTCAAAAAAAAAAGGATGAAATTATGTTGTGTCTCAGAATTAAAATCAGTCCATGATTATGAAAAAAGTGGAGTAAGCAGATTAAGGGTCATAGAGGAAGGGGTGAAGGTCAGAGGATGAAAAAGATAAAGTTGTACAATGGACCAGCCAATTTCTAACTTCACCAGAAACTAACCATTCTTTGGTAAGCACATACCATTAATTCAGCCAGGCACTTGAAAAAGGACTCATAAGAAATTGATAACAAAGAACATAAAAATTCCAGCAGGCCAATTCTGAATTTTGAGGGGCAGATAAACTTACCCAGTGAGATCAGGTTGTTATAATTCTCCAACATTGTATCTCGGTACAAATTCTTCTGAGCAGAGTGCAAGCATTCCCACTCCTTTTGAGAGAAATAAATGGCCACATCTTTGAACTTCAAGCCCTAAAACCACAGATAAATGCACTCTTTGTGAAATTAATGGGCAAAATGTTTACAATGGAATAAAAGACAGTGGAGAAAGCAATTCAGTAGGGGAACATCAATGGTAAAACAATGGATGGGTCAGTGTGGGAACAAGAGTGATCAGAGCACACATCATTCTTTTTAAAGATTTATTTTAATGATTTTTTTTGTTTGTTTTTGACAGAGAGAGAGAGAGAGATACAGAGACAGAGAGAGAAGTGAACTGGGGGAACTCCCCAGTTCAGCACATGGGTCCGCACGAGCTGGGGCCGGGATGTGATCCTCGGTCCCCTGCGCTGCAAAGTGAGCGCTTAACCCACTGAGCCATCCCAGCTTCCCTTTTATTGATTTTTGACAGAGAGAAACAGAGACAGAGAGAGACAGAGAGAAGGGGGGAGAGCCCAGAGCAGTCTCCATAGTTGACATTAGTTTTCCATATAGTTTCACTCCACAGGCAGGCACAGGGCTGCACAAGGCAGGAACTGGGCCGGGAGCCTCCCACATATGTCCCCGCAAGAACTGAACTGGGGGCACACCCCAGTTCAGCATGTGGGTCCGCATGGGTCAGGGCGAGGATTCGATCCTCAGTCCTCAGGGCTTCAAAGCGAGCGCTTTACCCGCTAAGCCATCCCAGCTTTCCCCACACATCATTCTTAAACACGCCTGAAACTTTAACCTCTTGGTATTATCCTCTTCCATTATCCATCCAGGTCTAGAAATAAACAAAAGCCAGATAACTGGTGTTTCATAATTAAATAAAATTATACATTCAAGTACACAACACACCCTTCCCATTTTTTTCTGCCTAATTCTTTACTTTTTTAAGATTTATTTTATTGTTTTTGACAGAGAGACAGAGAGAAGGGGGGAGGGCCCAGAGCAGTCTCCACAGCTGCACATCATCAGCTTCCGACATAGTTTCATTCCACACGGGTGGGCAGGGGGCCAACAAAGGGCAGGAACCAGTCCAGGGGCCTCCTACAAGCTGGGGGCCAAAACTGGGGGCCTCCCACATGGGAAGCTCAGCCCAGCTAGAACTGAACTGGGAGCCACAACCCAGTTCAGCATATGGGTCTGCACAGGCCTGGGCCAGGATTTGATCCTTAGACCCCAGGGCTTCAAGACAAGCGCTCTACCTGCTAAGCCATCCCGGCATCCCCAAGAAGTTTTTTTTAAGTCTGAATCATTCAAAAATATTTTATAAAGTTTTTTCCTGAAAATAAAATTCAAATATAACTTCATGATTTAATAATTTCATAAAACTCACTCATAAATATGCCAGAATATTAAATCCTAGTCACTTTTCCATGTCACATAAAATTCTAAAACAGACTTCATTTTTCCTAGTTATATGAGACCTAGTTATATGTAGTCAGTGTTCTTATTTTGGGGCACTAGGTTGGACAAGTTTACTAAGGTTCTTTAGTAGTTAAGAGAGTCATTATTCTTCAATAATCTGGTTCTTTATATATATGGCTATATTGTTCCCAATACCATAAATTATCCCTAACTATATATTCTCCTTGTTCCTGAACTACCAGAACTGATGGAGGAAGATCCAGACTCACACTGATGTAACCCAAGATGGCCATACAATACACAAGTTCAAAGAGGACTCACTGGTGTCTACCTGGCACCAATTTCTTGGAATATCACATAACTCCCTACACAAATTCTATCATATCCCAAGTACTAAGAATCTTAGAGACCTAGAGATATGAGCAAATATTAACACTGCAACAAATCAACATTAAATACATTCTTGTCTAATTGGAAAAAAACCCAAGTTTGCAAAATTGGATCCCACTTAACCATTAATCTCCACTTCATCAAATCACAGCTCTAACAAAAGAGGTATATACAATTTCCAGCAAGGGTTGGTTTTACCACTCCATCCTTACCCTTAGAAGAAGGATTTGCATTTAAGCTAAGTGGTTTGCAAAGTAAATACCTAAACACTTGTTGGACAACAGGATACTTATGGGACAGCAGCCTTTGGTAGCATCACTCATGGGAACAGGAAGAACTGGGGAGCAAGTTCCTTGAGGGACCAAGGAAGTAGGAACGTTCAGAAACAAAGCAATCCACTGTTAAAATCTTCCAAAATAAAAAATGCATTCAGAGAAGGAAAAGAGAAATATCAATTCACATACATAATGGCTTTCAGGGTAGCAAAAACAGATCTTTTGTATCCTGGGATCATACTAGAGAAATGCAGAGCTTGAGAAGGCAACGGAGGAAGCAGGAAAAGCAGCTTTGAGTCACCAGACTGACCTCAGAGTCCCCAAAGGACTAGAATGAATTTTCCTCCCCTCCCTATTGCAATTTTCCTGCTTTGGGCACTCCATATTCCCCACCCCACACAGTTTATCAATTTGAAGGAGAATAACAAACCTTTGCCTTTACCAAACCCCAGGGAATCCATAATGTATTCAGAAGAAACAACTTTCTTACCATCAGGAGCTGACCTGAGTTCAGAAAGGCCTGCTCTGACCTGTCCTGGGCAGACCCTTACTCAAACACAGAGGCATCAAAGAAAAGACATAATGGAGTCTTCTTCAGGCCCAGGAACACAGGACACTTGGTCAGGCCCAGCCCTGGACAATGGTTTTTGGAACAGAGGTCTCCAGATTCCCCAGGCCTAAAAGATTCAGTGCATCAGGTACCTCCTGGGCTTTGTTCCTATACCACAGAACCCAACTGAAACCTCTTTCTACAAAGACCGTATTCAGAATCTCCAATACTGAGCCAGACAATCCACCAAAATCAGCAGGTCCTGAGCATCTCAAGCCCATCCAGCTCAACGACCTGGATGCAGGAGGCCTGACAATTAAGTTCATGAACTTGCCACCATGCACTTACGTCGGCAGCACTGTACAAACAACTCAGTAAGGTTTCATAACCTTGGTATATCAGTGTCTCACAGCTGTGTTTGTGCTGACGTGTGGTGCTGTCTTGCTGAGTGGCATTCATTACTATTGATGTATGTTTTTGTATACTGTCACAGGAATGTTGGGAGCTTGAATTAGAGCAATGAACAAACATTACTATCAAACTTGGCAGGAGTAGAAGTGAAATCAGGGACATGTTTGTCCAAGTTTATGGGGATAATGTCATGAAGAAAAAGGCAGTGTACAGATGGATTAAATGTTTTTTCTGAGGTCAGGGTGGCCAGTAACAAGCAGAACAAAAACATGGCAAAAATTCATTGATTGCGTCAAATTTGTTGGCCGACTATGAGAAGCATAGCAGACCAAGTAAATATAAATAGGGAAATAGTGAAATCTTAACTGAAATCTTGGCATAAGAAAGGTGTGTGCAAAAGTGGTCCTGAGGGGAAGCCGGGATGGCTCAGTGGGTTAGGCACTCACCTTGCAGCCACAGGGACCGAGGATCGAATCCCGGCCCTGGCCTGTGCGGACCCACATGCTGAACTGGGGAGTGCCCCCAGTTCAGTTCTCACCAGGGCGAGACCCTGGCCTGGTTCCTGCCCTGTGCAGCCCCACTCCCACCTGTGGAATGAAACTATGTGGAAAAACCGATGATGTGCAACTATGGAGACTGTTCTGGGCCCTCCCCCTTCTCTCTGTCTCTGACTCTGTATCTCTCTCTCTCTCTGTCAAAAACAATAAATAAATCTTTAAAAAAAAGTGGTCCCGAAGAAGCTCACTAATAAACAAAAGCAAAGAAAAGTTGAAGTTTGCTAAGACCTTTTGGAGAGGCAAGACAATGTTTTGGGCCATGTTATCACTGATAAAACATGAGTGTACCAATACGACCCTGAAACAAAGCATCAAAGTGCACGATGGAAGTCAACCAATTCTCCACAACGAAAAACATTCTGTTGGGGAAGCTGGGATGGTTCAGAGGGTTAAGCGCTTGCTTTATAGCCCCGGAGACCGAGGATCGAATCCCGACCCGGGCCCGTGTGGACCCATATGCTGAACTGGGGTGTGCTTCCCATCTGGGAGGCCCCCAGCCCAGTTCCTGCCCTGCTCAGCCCCCGCCTACCTGTGTGGAACAAAACCATATTGAAAACTGATGATGCACAACTATGGAGACTGCTCTGGGCCCTCCCTCTTCTTCCTGTCTCTCTCTGTCTCTGTCAAAAACAATAAAATAAATGTTTAAAAAAGAAAAAATTCTGTTAGTCTAAATCAAGAGTCAAAATTATCTTGCTAACCTTTTTTGATATCAGATTGTTCATTATGAATTTGTACCAACTGGACAAACAAACATGTTGACTATTTGAAAGTGCTGAAAAGGCTGTGTGAAAAAGTTAGATGAAAACGACCTGAACTTTTCACCAATAACTCATGGCTCTTGCATCACGACAATGCACCAGCTCACATGGTACTATCTGTGAGGGAGGGTTTTTTTGGTTTTTTTTTTATTGTTTTTGACAGAGAGAGACAGACAGACAGAGACAGAGACAGAGAGAGAACTGAACTGGGGGAACTTCCCAGTTCAGCACATGGGTCCACACAGGCCGGGGCCAGGATTCGATCCTCGGTCCCTGGCACTGCAAAGTGAGCGCATAACCCACTGAGCCATCCCGGCTTCCCTGTGAGGGAGTTTTTAAGCCAGTAAACAAATAACTCTATTGGAACACCCTCACTACTCACCTGATCTGGCCCCTGATGACTTTCTTCTTTACCCAAAGATAAAGGAAGTATCAAAAGGAAAACATTTTTATGACATTCAGGACATCAAGGGTAATACAAGGCTCTTGGTGGCCATTCCAGAAAGAGAGTTCCAAAATTGCTCTGAAGGATGGAGTAGGCACTGGTGTTGGTGAATGCTTCTTATGGGGAGTACTTCGAAGGTGACCATAGTGATATTCAGCAATGGGGTATATAGCACTTTTTCTAGGATGAGTTTGCAAACTTAATTGTCATACCTTGCAGGTTACAATGGCCTTATGTCAGGCCTGGGCAGACTTTTTCAGGGCAAGGGCTACTTCTAGTTTTCTCCAAGTATCTTGGTCCACTAGCTATTCATTTTGCTTGCTCAAGTACATACAGTCACCTTGATTGTGAAAAACTGATCCTCACCTCTAGCAGCTCTAAGTTGTGTGCAGAAAATGTGTTTCTTTTACGTTTAGCTGCCTAGCCTCTAGGCCCTGGCATAATGTGGCATCCACTACTATACTTTTTTCTTATTTCTGGTGGTCACCCCAAGATTGCTCAGTAGTCCACCAATGGACTGCAATCGATGTCTTGCCCATCCCTGTCTTACATGAACCACAATCTTCAGAATCCTTGTAGTAAGTACATCCTGTTTCCTAACCAAGATCACCCATGACTTTCCTGTCTGACATTCTTTCACACCTACCCACAGCCTTACTGTTAATAGGCAGCATTCACTGCATCTCAAGTACAAATATTGTGCTTAGCACTTGAAGTTCCCAGTAACTTATATATATTAATCTTCAGGAGAGGCCAGTGAATCCTAATTCAAAGGAAACTTTAGCTTAGAAAAGTAAAATCATTTATTCAAATTTGTAGCTAAGCAGTGACATTGCTAGGTTTTTGGGGTTTTTTGCATCTTTTTTTTTTTTTTTGACACAGAGAGAGAGATACAGAGACAGAGACAGAGAGAAGGGGAAGGGCCCAGAACAGTCTCCATAGTTGCACATCATTGCTTTTTCCACATAGTTTCATTCCACAGGTGGGCGAGGGGCTGCACAGGGCAAGAACTGGGCCGCGGTCTTCACCCCGGTGAGAACCGAACTGGGGGCACTCCCCATTTCAGCACATGGGTCCACACGGGCCGGGGCTGGGATTCAATCCTCGGTCCCCGGTGCTGCAAAGTGAGCACTTAACCCACTGAGCCATCCTGGCTTCCCCTACTAGGTTTTGAATTCAGATTTCTTCAACTCTACAGTTGATTTGCCTTCCACTTCGGATTCCTGATGATGCAGCTGGAGAATTCCTGATCCTTAAAGAACCCTGATCTGCACTCTATACTTAGGGAGGCAGAAAATGAGTGGTCTCCTCTGTTTGTTACTGCAAATCATAGCACTCTATGAGGAGAAATCAGAAATAAAGGAAAGAAGCAGTTCTGCAAACAAAATTCCTTTATCCAAATACATCAGTCAAAATCCCCCATGAGGGAAAGCCGGGACGGCTCAGCGGGTTGAGCGCTCGCTTTGGAGCCCCGAGGACCGAGGATCGAATCCCGGCTCTGGCCCAGGCGGACCCACATGCTGAACTGGGGAGTTCCCACAGTTCGGTTCTCTAGCTGTCTCTGTTTCTATCTCTCTCTCTCTCTGTCAAAAGTAAAATAAAAATAAATATGCACTGAAGATAAAATAATTACTCTCTATAAAATATAAAAAAAAAAAGATATTAAAAAAAAAAAAAATCCCCCATGACTTTGGTTCAATGTGGCGTCACACTGATTCTGACTCAACACCTGCTATAACCTCAGAATCGGGAGAAGGGGGGGGGGGGGGACCCAGGGGGCATGCGGAGAAACAGAAAAGTAGAGACAATCACAGGGCATCAAACTCTGTGGGAACTGATTAGCATGACCAAATCACCAGCTGAAAAATAATGTACGGAATATTAGAAACATTTTGGAATGCAGTGACAAGCTGATAAAGAAGGAAAGTAATCTACAGTGGCTAAAAACTAAGTCAAAAATGGAAAACGAGGGGTGTGTTGAGTCATTAACACTTATTTTACCAGAGAAACTCTGCTGAGCCCAGATGACCATGAGCATTCATGACCTTATGGAGCAGGTGGATATGAGACCAAGCCAATAGCTGGTCAAGATGGGAGTCAAACTGGTTCTGGACCTGGGACTGCTAGGATCATGCCCTCAGGTATTTTCACACTGCCAGAGGAAAGTAAGTTCTAAGGTAGATACGACAAACTAAAAGTAGCAAATAATAGCTCTTAACACTACATTGCAATTTGAGAAAAGGGAGAGACAAAGGAAAGTGAGAATAAAGAAAATGTGGGGAGCTTGTAAAGAAAATGACTCCACTTCTGGTAAGAATCAGAATCAGCTGGGGACCCTGCTAAACATACAATGCACAGAGCAAATACTCAATAACTGTTTGATGAATAAATGGCCATTGGTATTTTTATTAATCTCTATCAGTGATTCTGAGGCAACTCAAAGTATGGGACTTACTGTTTAAATACAAAATTCCTTACCAAACTGGCAAAATTATTATCTGGATCCTCTTTACTATTTGTCCTAGAGTAAAATAATTACTTCAAAGTAAAGAGAAAAAAGATAGGACAAAATTAAAATATATGTAAGTTGCAGAAGCTCTGTACATGTTGCAAAAGATATATGCATGTTACAAAATGTTCATGGAAAAAGGATTTTGAAAAAATTCATACACAGTCAAACTTACTAAGAATGAAATGAGTAATTGTCAATTACATTGAGTATTATGTAAACTCTCACCAAATCTTTAACCATGACATTTTTAGTCTTTTGTCAGTTTCAATTTACTGTTTTACTCCGACACTTTTTTTTTTTTTTTAAGATTTATTTTTATTGTTTTTGACAGAGAGAGAGAGAGATATACAGAGACAGAGAGAAGGGGGAGGGCCCCGAACAGTCTCCATAGTTGCACATCATTGGTTCCTCCACATAGTTTCATTCCACAGGTGGGCACGGGGCTGCACAGGGCAGGAACTGGGCTGGGGTCTCACCCCAGTGAGAACCAAACTGGGGGCACTCCCCAGTTCAGCATATGGGTCCACACAGGCTGGGACCGGGATTCGATCCTCGGTCCCCGGGGTTGCAAAGTGAGCACTTAACCCACTGAGCCATCCCGGCTTCCCCTACTCTGACACTTTTATAAAATTTTTCTACCAAGATGTTTCACATTCAGAAAAGTTCATGGTAAAAAACAAAGCTTCAGGTATTCAACAAATCCATATGAAACTAAATTTAAAGATACTGACTCTTGGTTATTTATTGCCTGGTGATATCAACCCCCAAATGGTACCAGATTTAAAAACAAACAACAAAAAAAAAACTTCTTCTTTGGACAGGTATTACAATAACCACCAAAGCAATATTAGAAAATAGAATTGCAGGGGAAAGCCGGGACGGCTCAGCGGGTTGAGCGCTCGCTTTGAGGCCATGAGGACCGAGGATCGAATCCCGGCTCCGGCCCAGGCAGGACCCACGTGCTGAACTGGGGAGTTCCCACAGTTCGGTTCTCTAGCTGTCTCTGTCTCTGTCTCTCTCTCTATCTGTCAAAAAGTAAAATAGAAATAACTATGCACTG
>PVKE010002672.1:0-79884 GCA_004027555.1 Craseonycteris thonglongyai
TCCAAACTTTTGGCTTCCCTGGACCACAGTGGAAGAAGAATTGTCTTGGGGCACACTTAAAACACACTAATACTAACAATAGCTGATGAGTTAAAAAAAAAAAAGAAATGCCACCCTGGGCCATAGGTTGGACATGCCTGGTCTGAGAGAAAGTGGCTCCCCTTCCCAGGGTGTAGTCCTTTCCCATAAACCCAAACCTGAGTGGTTTATTGATCCCAGTGAGTCCACAGGGGTTAGCCTGGTGACTGGGCTGCCCTCTGAAGCACTCTCTGGCATTCCCCATTCTACAAATGAGAACCAAATGCCCTGCCAGTTACCACCAAGAAGCTTGTTATAGGAATCATAGTGCTGGAAGGGGCTTGTCTGTTGGGTGAGGACCAGGCAAGAATTTTTTTTCTGGGGTCTCTGCCACCTGGTATAAAAGACTGAAGTTTAAGGGATGCTGAGGTAGCTCAGTAGTTGAGCCCTTGCCTTCAATTGCAAGGTCCAGGGTTTGAGTCCCAGCCCTGGCCCTTGCAAACCCTATGCTGAACTGCAGTGCAACTGGTAACCACCTGGATGGCACAGCAGCGAAGGTTCTCACCTCTCATGTAGGAGGCCCCTCAGTTCAGTTCCCGCCCCACACAGCCCCACATCCGCCTGTGTGGAATGAAACCACGTCATAATTAATGATGTACAACTATAGAGACCGCTCTAGGCCCTTCCCTTTCTCTCTCTCTCTCTCTCTCTCTCTCTCTCACCTTCTCTCAAAACAATAAAATAAATCTTAAAAAAGGAAAAAAAAAAAAGACTGCTGTTTCTACTGGGGCTGGGGAAGAGGCTGTTTTCCTTCTCATTTATTTCTAGAGATTTGGTGGCTGGGATGCCATCTGCTATAGGCTTGGCGAATAACATGAGTGAGCTTGACTGATCCAGATGGGGCACAGAAACTCCAGAGAACCCAAATTTCTTTTCTGTTTGAGTTTTTGGCCCAGCAGGGCTAACAGTGTGTATGGAGGACGTTCTTTGAAATGGGATGAGAGATTTTGTAACCTGAAGCTTCATAATCTTTTCCCCTGCATCTGCTCTGGGAAGATATAATACTTTCCCCGAAAAGACTCTACCTCCTACCTTGAGTATAGTTCTTAATAGCAAGGCCACATGCAGAGCCAGAGCCTGGGTGGCATAAACACGCACCCTCTTCTTCCAATAGCCACAGACCATGCTGCTTTCTACTACAAAGGATACTCCTTGAAACACCATCTTGTCAGAATTTGCCCCACAGTCGTCGTTTCCCATGACCCGGAACCGGTGTATACAGATAACAATGTGGCTTTAGGAGCCAGTCGAGATGGTTCTGATGCACCAGATGTTTCAAGGAAACTGACTTGGCATCATTGGGAAGGAGAATTCACCCACCTTATCTTTGAGGGTGACATGGCAGTGTTTCATGCACACATAGATTTCTGTCTAAGATGGTCTGATTTTTGCAGGAGAAAAACAAGTAGAACATTGGAAAGAAAACCTGCTCAGTTGAGTGTTCTGAATAGCAAAGTTCACATTTTTGCTTTTTGCACCTTTCCTGTCCTGGCCCAGGAAACAAATGCTTTCAAGTTGTTGAGGGGAAGGTGTGAGGAGAGCTGTTTTACAAAATCAGAGCAAGAAGACATCACATTGGACTAATAGATGGTGTTCTCTTCAGCTGGCATTTGGCCTGAGTCCCACAAAGGGGAGGGTGGAATGGGATAGGGAGGACCTGAAGTCACTCACAGAGGAAAGTCATCTCCATAGAAGACATTGAAAAGGCAGCCATAGTACCTGCTGAGAATAGATGGACTGCAGAGGACAGCAGTGCTTAGCAGGAAGGCAAACCGAGGAGCCACTTAGCTCAGCCATTTGTCACGTGTGATATCCGAGTATGATTTATAAGAAATACATATTTGCATGTTTGATCTTTTTCCCTCTTCTGGTACAGTACTAAAACCCTTGGAATTTCACAAGTGATGAGAATGATAAAGTATCTCTTGTTATGTTATGTTAATAAATACATTTTGGAAAGGCCCTAGACCACTTAACGGGGAGAGTTGGTTGCCAGGGGAACCAAGGAATTTGGAGGGCTAGAACTTTCAATTCCACTCCCCAATCTCCAGGGAGGAAAGTGGAATGGGGAAATTGAGTTCAATCACCAATAGCCAATGGTTTTATCAGTCATGTCTATGTAATGAAGCCTCCATAAAACTCCAAAAGGACAGGATTCTGAGAGCTTCTAGGTTGGTGAACACCTGGAGGTGCTGTGAGAGTGGTTTGTCTGGAGAGGGCATGCTTGGTAGTGAAAACACACACACACACACTCACACACACACACACACACACACACACACGCACACACACATTGGACCACCAAAAGCTAGCTAGCAAGTAGGAAGCTCTCTTAAGGGAGAGCTATTATCAGACAAGTAGTTTTACTCCCTGAATCTGTTTCCTTATCTTTAAGACTGCCCTGTTCTTTCTACTTCAAAGAGTTTTAGCCAAGGTTTAATCCATAGCATGGTTTTCTATATTTTCTCACAACTGTTTTTATTCTATTGGGAATGAATGGGTTGGAGAGGTACAGAGAAGTTTAAGATATGGGGCTTGAGAACACAGTCTAAAATGAACAAAATAATGACATTTAAAAGGGAAGAAGCACACAAGACAGCATATGGACAGACAAGTCAGAGTTCAGAGGAGGGGAGAGGGGAGAGATTCTCTGAATTCCTCTAGGTTGTTCCCATCCCTCTACAGGTGTGTAACTGTGGGGATGACGGAGGCCTTTAGACTAGAGAAAAAGGCTTCAGTCACCTGAACCCAGAAGTCATTGTTGATTCTTCTCCACCCCAAACTAACCCAATAGCATGACCTGTTGGCTCCTCCTTTAAAATACTTAGAACCCAACTATTTTTCACCTCAACCTCAATACCACACCTCTCACCTGAATTATTCTAGTGCCCTCCTAACTCATCTCCCACCTTCTACTCTTATAGAAATGGTCCATTCTTCAAAGTGGTTTTTATTACAAGAGATACATCGTTCAAGTCTTCAATACCCTCCAGCAGCCTGCCCTTACTCAAAATAAAATTCTGACCCCTAAATCGGATCTTCAAAGCCTTTCATGTTATGGCAGTTGCTTCCTAGACCTGCATGTCTCTCCCTTACTCATTCTTCTGTAGCTGTTCTTAAAGCCTGTGAGCTCACTCTTACCTCAGGAACTCAGCACTCTGTTCCCCCTTCCTGTGGCCACTCTTCCTCAGGTTCTTCATGTGGCTTTCTCCCTCATTTCTGCTCAAATATCACCTCAGAAAAGTCTTCTCTAACCACAGTTAAAAATACACCCCTCCCCATCACTTTCTTAATGTTCCCCCCCCACCCCAGAACTTAGAACTACTAGATATTTTTATGTTTAATGAGTGTATAATCACCCTCACTAGAACATAAGCTTCATGGAAGAAAATACATTGATTTTGTTCATTGCTGCATTCCCATGGCTTAGAATAGCGTTCTCTTCGAATAAAATTTCCTTTCCCTAGAATAGTGCCTAGCAAATGGCAGCTGCTCAATAAATGTTGGCTAAATACATAAATAAGAGTCTGTCAACTACTTGACACTGTGGCACTTGGATAGGAACTAAGGTCAGTAATCATTCGACAATAAGACCAGTGTGGGGAGCTATTGGGAGAGGTTTCAACATAATAGGAGTATAATTTTTTATTAATTCTAAAACAAACATGTCCCTCGTTTCTGATGATAATAAACAGAGTACACTTAGTAGACGTGGATGCAGAGTAGAACAGTGGTTTCAAACTTGAGTGAGATTAGGGACTTATAAAACATAGAAACCTCCACCACCAGAATTTAATTTAGTAGGACTAGAGTGATGCCCAAGAATTTGCATGTCTAACAAGTGCCCAGGTGAGCTGGTGATTCTGGTCTGGACACCTCACTTGACAACTCTTGGTGTAGATTAAATTACATAATCATCTTGGGTCATTTTTGTCCAGAGAAGCCCAGCATGAGACTTTCCTGAAGAAAGTCAGCATGCTTGCACCTCCTTAGATCACACAGACCCTAATGTCATCCCCCAATTTTACCATCTCACTCACTGAAAGACCCCATTATCTCTTGGCTAAATTCTCCCAAATTCAAGTCTCACCTATTCTGTGGAGCTTTCCATGACTACATTGGCCTATGATGCCCTCCCCTCTTCTTCCCACCTGTGCAACTGCTCTCATGGCTTAGACACGCGGTCATCTTTCTCATCACTATTTTTCCATATCACTCGATATGCTTGCCTCACCACATCATAGACCAGAAACAGAAGAACAAGCTTAAGGTGGGAATGTCTCCTATGAGGGCTCAGAACCATGACTGGAACAAGATTACACAGAGCCTGCTGCTGTGTGACCCGACTACCTGGAGAGGACACCCAGCTTCTGGAACCCACTGCTCACTAAGCAGCCCTCATAGATATAGGGGGACTACCAGGACATGACTTTATTCTGTCTCATTGAGACCCTCAATAAAGCTTCTAAATCTGGGCATGCCAAAAATATACCACCCAGAAACATACCAAGAGCAGTCTTCTTTGTCCCTCTAGGGACAATACAACAGATGTCAAAGGCAGAGTATGTACCAGAAACTGTGCAGATGGAGTTCAGCCCCCAGTAGAAATGGCAGGTGGCCAAGCAGGTGTTACTGCAGTGGTCTCAGAACTGGCTTTACATTAGTAACACCTGTGAAGCTTGTAAAAATCCAGATGCCCAGGCCCCTCCTGAAACCAATTAAGTCAGAATCTCTAAGAGGTGAGCCCAAGCCCTGGCATTTTTAAAGCTCTCCAGGTAATTCCCATGTTTAGCCAAATCTGAAAAAACTTGCTGTGTGGTTTCCTAACATCATGTCCTCAGAAATGTCAGTGTAGAACACAGCAAACATCTTTAAGGATGTATTTGGTTAATATCTATCTGATTAATATTTGGTCCCAGTTATAAGCTTAATTAATTAGACACATTCAAATATTTAAAATTACATTTATAAATTTATAATATGCAATTACCATTTTAAAGACCTCAACTGTCTGACTTAAAATCTTACCAAAAACTTCTAAAAAACCATAAGTTTAATAAGCTAAACTAATATTTATAGTAACACTTAAGTTCTAACTCTTCCAACTTCATACGTAAATTTATAAAACTTTCAACTTAAATCACAAGTGTAACTCAGTTATTCAATTACACTTTTAAATTCGAATTATAAGTCTTACTTTTTTTCTGATCAAATTCTCTTTTGCATTGCAAGTAGTTAAAATGCCAAATATGCACAGGGTATTCTTAGAACAAAAGAATCAACACTGTAGGTTTGTTTTAAAATAATTTCTATACTTAGTTTTAAATCTCCCTGGGCCTAACAAAATTTCCCAGAGAGAGGGAGTTTCCAGACTTCCCATAAAATAAGAACCACCTGGGACATTCATTAAATATATGGATTCCCAGGACCCCACCCAGATCCACTGAATCTGCATTTCCTGAGAAAACACCAGATGGTCTACAGATTATGAGAGGCCTAGTCTATCTTACCACAGAAGTTGGGGAACACTTTAACTTATGAAAAAAAACGTTGCTTCTCAGACATCTATAGAGCAGATTTTGGCCAGGCTCTGACTATATTCTTGTGGGTAATTCTGAAAGGACACTTCAACCCTTATTTATCCTCCATGGCAGGGTCGTTGTAAATTAAGAGAGGTAGCCCATCTTCGTTAGAGTGTGTCATATCACTGCTTAAAATTTCAAGTCAGAGTACAGCCAGTGGATTTAGCATTTCTCTGTCTCTTTAGATAATGCCTTTTTCTTCTATCTCTAAAGAACTTTGAGTATCATTCTTATGTTTCTCCAGCCTCTCATGACCACACACCCTCATAGGTATTAAAATGCTGCCCCACTAAGCCCTGGTGTCTCCCTCAGCTTTGTCTGACTTGTCAGTCACAACTTCAAGGTCATTCTTCTGACAGGCTCCTAATTGATTCCAGCACTGCCCCCTCCATGCAGCTTCTAGGTGATCTTCCCAAGATACAAAACCAGGGCACACCCTGCTAAACCCTCCCTGGCCTGCCACTGCCCAACAACATGGCTGCACTAGTTCAAGATCTGGTTCCCAGATGCCTGCCTTCCTTTTTCCGGGTCCACCTCAGGCTGCTCCCACTGGGCCCAAGCCCTACAGAACTCCCCCGCAGCTCCCAAGGGGCCAGCTCAGTACCGCACTGTGGGCTAAGCACCTTCCTCTGTGCATCACTGCAGAGTCAAAGCCACTTGAAGCCTGCTGAACTCATCTCAGGCCTTTGCCCTTGACAGTTTCCTCTGCCTGCAGTGCCCTCTCCTGACTTTGATTCCCACTCAGCCTTTGAAACTCCGTGTGTCTCCTCTGTGAAGCATTCTTTGACTAAAGTCAAACCCATTATCCCCATCCTTTTCTGTCTCCACTAACCTAGCAAATACTTCAGTTGGCACATATCTACAATTATTAATATTTACTTACATAGTTAGAGCTCCATGAACCAAGGGACACCTGTGTCTTGTTTACCACTGAGGCCCCAGCACCATGCAGAGCCAGGCACATTAACTGAATGACGCTCCTTTTATCTCCCCCAACTCCATTAATCAAAGACAAACAGATGTTCTGGGCTCCCCCTATACTACCTGGGACCCCTCTACTGCCTCAGGCTCAAAGCCTTTGTTTTGCATTTTATTGGGTTGGAAAAGAACAGTTTAGCTGCTTCCCTGAGGATCCCCACCACATGCCCCAGTGCCTAGGTAGCTTCTTGCCCAACAAGTGTGACTGGTGACCCAAGTATGGCCACTCACCAAGATCTTTGTTCCACGCAGGAATTGCAGACAGGTGGCTATGATCAACAGATCTTGCCAAAGGTGTCCAGCACTAATGGCCCTCCCTCAGTCTGGACAAAGTTGGAGAGAAAGCAACAAGCCTGAGTGAGGCCTACAGCAGTCCCCATCTGCCCACAGTGGCTGGCTCAAGGGAGGTATACAGTTGTTGCTGCTGCTACTGTTATTGCGACCCACTTGTGACCCAGGCCTGTGGACAGCTGGTGGTAGGCTGGTGGCTGAGCCATTTACGCATCTGAAGCAAGCATACGCTTTTTCTTCTCACTTACTGCATGAAAATGCAGCAATCTCCATGAAACCCAACATGGGACAGAGGGAGCAAGTGGCAGAGTACCAGATCTGGCACCTACCTAATCTTTCTCTCAGTGAGGGTGGGGGAACAAATCCTTGCCAGAACTTTAAGCCTCAGTAAAGATTCTATTGAAAACTCAGGGGGAAAAGAAAAAGAAAACTCAGGGGATAGTCAGTCCTTCGCTTAATGAATTTTTCGCTAGTTAAGAAAAATGCTTGGAAGTTGACAGCGTTTCATGTCACGTGTCCAATATTTGCCAAATGGATGGCCAAAGACAGTTTAAAGTACAGTTGCTGGGAGGAGAGGGGCATGTTTGCTAACATGCAGATTCCTGAGCCCAATTCCAGATCTAGTTCTGAATCTCTGGGGAATGGGGTCTAGGAATCTGCCTGTTTAACAAGCCCTCACCCCCACTCCCAGGTAATCATTGTGCTCACGGATGGTGGTAAAGGTTCTCACTCACCATGTGAGAGGCCCCAGTTCGGTTCCCATCCCACATGGCCCCATATTCACCTGTGTGGAATGAAATTATGTCACAACTAATAATGTACAACTATAAAGACTGCTCTGGGCCCTCTCCTCTTCTCTCTCTCTCTCTCTCTCTCTCTCTCTCTCTCCTCTCTCTCTCCTCTTTCTCACCTTCTCTCAAACAGTAAAAATAAATCTTAAAAAAATTTAAAAAAAGAAAGAAAGGTGCAAAGGAGGAGACAAGAGGAAGATAATGAGAAAGAAAGGGGGTCTTCAGTGGAACTGTTGTACAAGAACAAACCAAAAACACAAGACCCTTCAGACTGCAGGATTACAGGGAAAATGAAGACTGGCTGAAATGTAAAATCACACATCACAGCAGGGCTGGATGTCGAATACATATATTGGGTGAAAAGAAAGCATCATAGAAGAAGAAGAATAGAGTAGATTCTGTTTATATGAATGTTTTTAAAAAGCAAGTGCAAATAGTATTTTGTATAGGAATGTATATGTAGATGATAACGCTGTAAAGAAAAATAAAGGAATGATGCACTGAAATTTAAGACAGAGGTCCTCTGAGCTACCTCTGGGAGAGAGGGAAGGAAATGTTTTAGAGAGGGGGCACCACAGGGTCTTCAAAGGTGCTGATAAGTCTCTGTTTCTTAAATAGATGGTAGGTACTCAGGCACGATAACATGTGCATAATACATGTCATTTTGCATATAAGATATGAAATACTGAGCCGCATGAACAAAGTAAACATGACTTGTTCATCAAATTCCAAAATACGAGGAAAAGGCGGCCCCCTCTGGAATGTGTGGCAGGGATGGCTTGAGCAAATAGAAGGCATTCCATACCAAGGGAATGACGAATGGTCAGTACATGTACTGACTGAACTTGCCTCCAGGACAGAGATGGGCTATGAAGTCCTGGGGACCTGACTGGGGGAGAAAGTACAGTGCCCAGGGCTGCAGAGCCATGTAGCAGCAGAAGGGTCCTATGGGTTATGTGGACCCGTCCCAATGTCAGCAAATCCAAAAAGGGCAAAATGGGGAGGGAAACCAGGACTTGGAGCCACACAAGTGGGGCAAGCAGAGGGGCAGGGGTCTGAAGGTGCCAGCCTTTGGGGAAAATTTTTCTGAGATGGATTTGAGTCCATCTAGGACTAACGGGGTCCTAGTCTATGGCAATCAACAGACTGACATGAAGTGGACATCACCTCCAGAGGTAACACTACCAGACAGAGACATAGATGGACAAGAGCAGCTCCCGGCACCCAGGGCAGAACCTGAGGTGGTCCCATTATCCACACACCACAGAGACATATGGAGCCCCAGATGGAACCTGTCTACCCTGTGGCTCAATGTAGAAACCCTTTCTCCATCTCTTCTTTTTGAGAATTCCAGTGGCTCAGGACCTCTCCAGGGGTCCTGTCCCATTGTAAAAAGACACACTTTCTTACCAAGTTCTTTGTCCTGAGCTGTGGCATGTTTCTCTTATGGTATCACCTCTGCTCTCAGGAGCTGTGCACAATAAACCAAGTCCTCCTTTTACCCACCAGGTTAGCAGGACTGTGGGTCTAAGCCAGTAAGCAGAAGGTCCACCAGGGGAGTGGTGTGGTGGACACAGAGTTGTGCCAACCTCAAAGATGAACTGCCGCTCAAAGATGAACTTGTGGTCAGGAGACAGCCTCTAGCTCCTTTGGGGTCAGAGAAGAGCTGCCTCTCCAAGACCATGACAACACCCAGCAACTGGTCACAAAAAGGGTGTCAAACACTAGCCACTGCAGCCTACTCACCAAGAACTCTGAGGAGCCATATACGTGGGGGAGGCTTTGTCAGGCCTGCTTCACTGTGTGGCCACTTCCTCTGCCCAATCCTGCTTCCCCTCACTGCCCTTCATGGGTTTTATCCCTGATTAATGTCCTGCTCACCATACTCTAACTCCAACTCAGCACCTGCTCCCAGAGAGCCCTATATGCTACAGAAAAAAAATGTCTTTAAAACAGACTTAACCAAAGAGAAGATGGTTTTAAGACTCACTAGCAGGGAAAGCCGGGATGGCTCAGTGGGTTAAGCGCTCGCTTTGAAGCCCCGGGGACCGAGGATTGAATCCCGGCCCCGGCCCATGTGGACCCATATGCTGAACTGAGTTCAGTTCTTGCCAGGGCCTATGTGGGAGGCTCCTGGCCCAGTTCCTGCCCTGCGTAGCCCTGCACCCACCTGTGGAGTGAAGCTATATGGAAAACTAATGTCAACTATGGAGACTGCTCTGGGCCCTCCCCTTTCTCTCTGACTCTCTCTGTCTCTGTTTCTCTCTGTCAAAAATCAATAAAATAAATCTTTTTTTTAAAAAAAAGGACTCACTAGCAAAGAAAATGCTGTTGAAAACTTTGCTCTCTACAGCCTTTGCTAAGGGTCTGGCATTTCCCTAAATGTTCTTTCAAAACAAACAGGAAGGATTTCAAGAGACTTCTCTGCAACTCTCTAGCCTGAGCATGTTACTTCAATGAACAGTCCAGAATGGGTGAGACTGCAAACATGCTCAGCTCCCTGCCCTGGGTGGGGTTGGAAAAGCTCCCCAGGGGCTGTGCTGGTCACCCCTATTCTATTTGTTGGTGCTGGAATGGTATTTGCCAGCACAAGCTAGCAGAACAACCTGGCATTTCCACTCACTTGAAAAGGGTTTCCTTTCCAGTTTGGTTTCCTTTTCTACTCCAGGAATTCTCAAAAGCAGCAGCTCCCCGGGTCTGCATGTTCTGCACCCATAGTACTGATCACCCTAGATCCACTTTGCACAATTAATTGTGAATTTGTGCACTCTGTAAGACAATTCTCGGGTTGTTGGCTGGGTGGGTTACTTACTTCCCCTGCATTACTATTTTCTACTGATAAAACAACCAGCCATTCCTATGAGCTCTTTGGGCAGATTTTTTGTAGGAAGAACACCGTGCCAGACCTCCTCCTAGCACCTCCTCCTTGAATAGCTGTTGGGTTAAATTGTAAGGAATGATTTCTAATCCTCTTTTTAAGTGACTTTTATTATCATCTCTTTTTTTCTGACTAAAAAAAAATTTTTTTTTCATTATATTAGTTTCCTATTGCTGCTGTAACAAACTACCACAAACTTTAGTGCATGAAAAAAACACAGATTTCTTATCTTACAGAGCTGGAGGTCAGAAGTCCAACATGGGTCTCAATGGGCTAAAATCAAGGTGTCAGTAAGACTTTATTCCTTTTCTGAAGGTTCTAGGAGAGAGCCCATTTCCTCACCATTTTCAACTTCCAGGGATCACTGGCTTTTCTGGACTCGTGGCCTCACTTCCATCTTCAAAGCCAGCAATGGCTGCTAGAGTCTTCCTCACAGGGCATCTGTCATCTGGCTTCCTCTTCCACAGGTAAAGACACCTGTGATTGCATCGGGCTCACCTGGGTTATCCAGGCTTCTCCAGGTCAGCTGAATGGTAACAACAATTCCATCTGCAAACTTAACTCCCTTTTACCATATAACTTAATATTCACAGACTATGAGGATTAGGACTTTGGGGAGTCATTATTCTGCCCACCGCATATATGTTCATTGTAGAAAATTTAGAAATACAGAATACAGTATAAAGGAGAACATATAAGCCACTTCCAATCCCACTTCCTAGAGAGAACCACCATCAGTTTAATGTACAGAGTCCAGCAGAAATAATGCCCTTTCTAAAGTAGTATAGCAAAATTATACCTGCTTATAATTTTGTAATAAAAAAATTGGTATAGATTACCAGCTCATAAAAAGGGGTATTACTTCTGTTGGACCTTGTATATTCATCTAGTCCTTCATTCAGTACATGTTTTTTTCCTTTGTAAATTAAGTTTGAATACCTATATACAGTGTTTAGTAATTTTTCTTAATAATATTTCTTAATAATATACAGATATTTCCATGCTAATAAGTATTTTATTACATTTCATTTTTTAATAGCTATAGAGCATTCTATTATGTGAATGTACTATAATTTGTTTAACTAATTTAGTTAATCTCCTATAGTAGGACACACAATTTATCTCTAACTTTTCTTTATGCCTAGTAGCCCTGTAGTAAATATTATTGAAGCTACATTTTTGTACACATTCCCTAAAGGTACCCCAAAGATTGGTTGACCATATCACTTATCCTCCAAAGCACCACATTTTTGAGAATGAAAAAGGATAATCTTCAAAATTAACAGCAATTAATAACTACCAATAAGTTAGGACCAACCTGGGCATGATACATATTGCCACCCAGACCCCTAACTGTTATGACGATTTACACTCCTACAGGCAGCTCCCAAGTATCCTTGCTCTGAGCCCTTATCAGCACTGCCTCCCCCGACCCCAAGACACCATCTTCCTAAATCTGAAAAACACACAGAGGCAAATGCCATTCTCATTTTCAGTGGCGAGGTGGCAGTGGAAGGCCTGTTTCTTGTGGTAAGGAGAGGACAGCTAAGTCATTCGTCACTCTCGCTGCCAATTATTTTACTTTAGGTGAGTCTGTTGTGGTTTCTGATCCATGTTCAGGCTGGATTAGCGTCAAAGCAGTTGTGACTGACCTGCCTTCCCTATACATAGGCCCAGGTACAAGCTCAGCCAGAGGAGGAACCTTCCCAACCATCCCTTCTCAGACCTAGGCAGGTGTCCCCAGGGAGCCCCATATGACTTGAGCAAACTTGCCTGACAAACATATCTGAGCAAAGGGACACACTGACCCTGAAGAGCCAAGGGCAAGAGCTCAGAGCTGTGGTCAGTCCCAGTTTCCTAACATTCAGAATATTACAAGCAACAAGTTACACTTCCTCATCAGAGGACTTCCTTTTGGATGGAACCCTCTGAAGCCATCAACTGTCAGGAATACACCCAAATAAAACAGTTGCTGAAACCACAAAAGCTAAAGACTAAATTCATTGTGAAAATCCTAACATTCAAATGAGTACTTTAAAATTTATTTTAGTATATGTGCTGCCAAAGCGAGCACTTAAATTTATTTTATATTTTGGTAAAGGTCATTTGAATCTGGCCACCAAAGCTACAAAATGCCATCTGGTAAAAAAGATTCCAGGCCCATGCATGCAACTGCCTAACTGGGCTTTTGGAGACATAAATCCCGGAAAAAGGGCATCAAGTCCTCAGACTTCTTGCTGCAGGCATTTATGACCTGCTGAGTCAACTGATCTGATGAAACCAGTCACCTTATCCACCCAGAGTTCACTCAGGAAACGTTTGACTCATTCTTATTGACTTATGCTGGAAAAGCAAACCCAGAAGGGCCCTAATAGCAGTCTAGTTTGGAGCAGTTTTACTTGTAAACAACAGGATCCCTGACTCCAAAGAATATAAACCTTCAGAAATAAAGAAATGAGCTTAGCACTCCACCCACTTCCCTCAAATAATAGTCCAGGTGATATTTTGTAAGCACACCTGCAAACTCTGCTCTGTTTGTTAACATGGAAAATGAACAAAGAACAGAGCACACTAGCTTGGAACAGAAACTGGTAATAACCAGATCTCTAAAGCTTGGGCATTCTCTTTAAAAGACTTGTTCCTTTTTTATTTCAACTTTGATGTCAGTGGAAACATTCAGTTGGAGATCTGAGCTGTTGGACATAAGCAAAGGCAGAATTGTGGGATCACCATGGGTCACAGAAGGGAGCCTGGCAATTTGGTAAAAATAAAATAAAATAAAATAAAAACACTGACCCAGCTAGTAAAGTGTATTGGATTTCTCACATCAAAAGTCAGTTTCTGTATTCAGAAGGATGGAAGCCAGAACATCTGACTCCAGACCTAGGGCGTGGCCTCCCCACATGCTCTGTGGGCCCTTGGCAGGTGGATTTCTATGGAAATGTTATTGGATGCTAAAAACATGCCTGGCTAGAGAAGGGATAACTATTGGATCTATTTATAGACCTTACACCGCTAGATTACCTCATATGTTAACTCCTATAGCTGCTTATCCTGGAGCCACCGTCCTAAGATCCACACAAAAAGTCAGACACAGGCTGAACCTTTGTTCCTTTTTCATTTGCAATTCCTCCTCTTCGTCTCCACTTGGCCTACTCCCTCACAGCATTCAGGCCTCTCCACGACTGTCACCTGCTTATAAAAGTTATGCCTGCTCAATTACCCTATCTGAAATAGCCTCACAATTCCCCTGCTTGATTTCCCTTCATTGCATTTATTACCACTTTCCATTCTATTAGACACGTATGTGCCTATTATCTGTCTCTCCAGTTAAAATGCAAGGTCCCCCAGGTCTTAGGACAGTGCCTGGCCCATAACAAGAGCACAATAAATATTTGCTGAAGAGTGAATGAATCTTAAAGTTAGGGTTGAGTCAAACACCAAACAGCAAGTGTTTCATGGGACAAATATGGACTCAGTAGAGAGGTATGTGGAAGAGGTGTAGAGATTGAAGTGGCTCTGGGAACAGGTTGATGGGGGGTGGGGACGGACAAGATCCATGGCTTGTGCCCCTGCAGCTGCAGACATCATGGGTGGGCACAGCCCAAGGCCTTATTCTTTCTGTGCCTCTTTCCTGGCTTGACATCAGCTCTCATCAAACCCTGTGAGATCATAGCCGCTATGAAAAAGCCTAGAAGAATCACTTGGCTGATAAGAAAACTGAGGTCCAGAGAGGCTTAAATGGCAGAGCTTGGGTTGGAATCCAGGTCTGCCAGACTCCCAGTCTACTCTCCTTTCCAAAATACTACAAGCCTGCCCTCAGTGCTTGCAGAGGTCCTTTCTAACAGTGGGAGGGAATCATTTGAGGAAAAATGCTCTTTAAATCTTTAACTTGCAGCCACTCTAAGGTAGAAAGCAGGTTCTAAACTTTTTTTTCCTCTGAATTTTTATACTGCTCCACCAAATGACAATTCTGAACTTTCTAACACCGCTGTTCAATAAAACTTTCTGCAACAAAGGCAATGTTCTATTTCTATGATGTCCAATGCAATAGCCACTAGTCACATGGGGCTATTGAGCACTTGAAGTGTGGCTAGTGTGACTAAGGACGTGAAGTTTAAATTTTATTTTAATTAATTTACATTTAAGTATAAATAGTCAATTGTGGCTAGTGGGTATTGTTTTTGGACAGTGCCATTCTGGAACCTTGTATGTGGAAATCTTACCGGTACTCTGGAATACATTAATAGAAGAGAAGTGGAAAAGGTAGGGGACCTGGTTGTAATTCCTCTCATAGCCACAAGATGACACCATTGCTCAGAGTCTTTGAGAAGCGAATTAAACTGGTAAAATACATGCTCTTAGCGGGCTGGTTTGGGATTCTCTGCCGCCTCCACTCGCGGTCTCTCTCCCTCCCCGCTTTGTTCCCTTCCTTCTTCCCTCCCAATGTGTCATTCTGTCTTTACTCTGTTTTTGTTCCCCTCCTTTTTTCTTTTCCTCCTCCTTCAATACTGACTTTCTGGTGAACTTGAGCAATACAATAGCAGAGGCTGTTTTGTGCAAGTCAGAGCAATAAAGATCCCTGAGACAGACAGGTCTTTGGCTACAGGAGACACTGTTTGGCTTATTGGGTATGACAGGAAAGGCTGGGTGCAACAACTTTTTCTTATCTACGGTGCCTGCTGTTACTGCCCTAGGCCTACCCCTCATCTTGGGAGGCCGGCAGGGATGATCTTATTCAGTCACCCAAGGCGCTAACCCTGTCCTCCCCGCCCCCCAAACACCTATCTTGGAAGCTCCAGCCCTTAGATTCGGTTCTAGGAGTGATCAGAAAATCTCTGGAGAAACTGTAAACAAGTAAAGAATGTCTCCTGCTGGGGGTTCTGAGGCCTCCTTCGTATTTTAGCCTAAGGAAAAGGCACTCCGTGGCTTGGGGATGGTGGGTGGAGCTTGCAGCATTTTTTTCTAAAATTTTTGTAGTTTGGGAATAAATCTCCAGGGTTGGGGCCGAGCTGCCGGCTAATGCCAGCACAGCAGGATCAGGGCTACGAAAACACACACACAAAGGGAACTTCAAAGCTCTTCCGCCACTAATCTGAATGGGAAGAGGCCTGCGGAAGGGTCGGATGCTAATTTTGCACCAAAAGCCCTCTTAAGTGCTTTCAGATGGCCCTGCAACTCCTAAAACACGCAGGACCATCCCCTCTCAGCAGGGTCAGAATTCAACAGGGCCCTGAAGGCAAAGACAGAGGTCTGGCTCTAACTGTTCTCTCGCTTAAGAGCTGAGATCGACTTCATCTCTGCAAACTGAATCTGATCACTGCAGGAACTCACCCCCACTTCAGTCCCGCCTCCTCCTCAAACCTCGTCAAATCCTGACAAAGCTACTTTGGAGGAGAGCGTGATGAGAATTCCTAATCCGGAATCATTCATTTCGGAGGCCTAAGGGACTCCTTTATCTCTTGATAGGCACAGGGTTCAAAGGAGGGTATTTATGGCTTAGATTAAACAAACTCCCCATTCTTTCCCCTGCTATAATAAAAAATAAAAAGCTCTTAACCCTTCCTTCCTAGCCCAACTTTTCCCTGCCTGGTCCTCTCTGACTTAACTATCTCTGTACTAAAACAAACCCTTTTCTCTATTATTCCTCTCCCTTTTCAAAGAACCAGGTCAGGTCAAGCGGTTGTCTGCACAGCTCAGGGAGTCTTGGCTGCAACTGTTAGGGAGTGAATGGTGCTGATCCCTCTCCCCCAGGGGAGGACACAAGGTCCCTGACCTCAGGCAGGCCCTCCCTGAGTAACACCATCTTTACTTTGCCTCAGCATGTATATCAGCACCAGTCAGACTGGCTCTGTAGGCTAGAAACCTGGACCTCTCACTCATTAGCTGTGTGACTTTGGGTGAGTTACTTAGCCATTATAAGCCTCAGTTTCCCAATCTGTTCAGTAGGGATAATAGCACCTAAGGTGCGCTTATGAGAAGTAAATAAAATTAAATATGTAAAACACTTAGTACAGAGCCTGATACAAAATAATGTCAGCTACATTTATCAGTACCTCAAAATGCTTATTTTATTTTTAAGAATTTGTAGCTGGAGTGCAAACTGAGTTGTTGTTCATGTTCTTTTGTGGACTTTAAGGCGTGCTGAAGTGAGGGTGCCTTGTGGCCCACCAGGACCCCAGGCCACCAATGTAACAGGAATCACATCTTGAGGGGGCGAGGGGTTTCTTATCCTTACGGAGGCCGAGAGATGAGCCCAGGTCAGTTTCTCAACTTCGGTACTATTGGCATTTTGGACAAGATTTTTTTTGTTGGGAGGAGTCATCCAAACATTTTAGAATGCTTAGCAGCATCTTTGATCTCTGCTCATTAGGTGCCAGTAACAGCTTTCTAGTCGTAACAATTAAAAAAAATTTAATAATAATAAAAAAAAATATATATATATATATAGACATTGCTACAAGATCTCTGGGGGGCAAAATTGCCCTTGGTTGAGAACCATAGATCTAGGCAGATAGGGAATTATGGAGGCATCCCCCAATGTACCTGGCTGAGCTAAGCTGAGGAGTCAGGCATGAGTGTTATCAGAGAGGGGACACTCTTGCCCCAAGGCAGGGCTCAGGCAACCCCCCAGGGCTGAATATAGAGGTTGGCCTTTGAAGATAAACACTCCCCTCCTAGCCCCCAACCCTGTTCCCTCTCTTCCACCCCCTAATCCCATGGTTTTCCCCAATAAGCAGGTGACCTGGCTTACTTCCTCAGGAAGTAACGTCCTACTTGGATGTGGACCTCTGGGATTCTTGTGTCCAGAACCAAAATACATAACCCTGTCCAGCTCCAGCAGCCCTGGCCAAGACACAGTGCTCCAACAACAGAGAATGCTCACTGAATGGACTTTGGGTCAGTCTGATCTCAGAGCAGAGTGTGGAGCCATGCCATCTGGGTGTGAATGAATCCTTGCTCTGCTACACACTCCCTGTGTGATCTTGGGCAAATTGCTTGACATCTCTGTGCCTTAAGATCTTTATCTGAAGGGAAGCCTGGATGGCTCAGAGGATTGAGCTCTCCCTTTGCAGCCCCAGGGACTGAGGATCGAATCCCGGCCCTGGCCCATGCGGACCCATGTGCTGAACTGGGGTGTGCCTCCCATGCAGGAGGCCCCCAGTTTGGTTCTTGCCCCCCAGTTTGGTCCCTGGCTCGAGGGGGCATGCCTCCCATGTGGGAGGCCCCCAGCCCAGTTCCTGCCCTGTGTGGCCCCCACCCACCTGTGTGGAATGAAACCATGTTGAAAAATGATGATGTACAACTATGGAGACTGCTCTGGGCCCTCCCCCTTCTCTCTGTCTCTCTCTGTCTCTATCAAAAACAATAAAATCATTTTAAAAAAGATCTTTATCTGTAAAATGAAGACAACAATAGCATTTACTTCATAGGGTTGTTTTGAGGATAAAATGGCTTAATATTTATAAAGTGCTTAGAACAGAGCCTGGCATTTAACCAGCACTAGGTGTTTGTTAAATAAGCCAAAACCCAGCAGGAGATGCAGACCTCTATAAATCAGTAGTTGGCCCTGCTATGCTCTAAGGTCTAGCAGTTGTATTTCTGTGGGTCTTTGGGGTGAGGGGGCTGTGAATCCCTGAGGTATCTCCCCTATAAAAGTGGTTATTCTTAGGGAAAGCTCATTTGACCAGACAGAAACTCAGTGCAAAGGGCTGTAGAACTTCCCATTTGACAGCCCCTGGGGATTCCTTTGACGGGAGTGTTGGGAGCAAAAATTTTTTCTCTACCAACTTAGTTTGATGATGGGAGTGGGGGGCAAGGGGGCATGTGAACTAACTAACAATAGACAGATCAACAGGAGAAAAGACCAGATTTGTGCACACACTAAGTGTAGGCAAAAGAAGTAGTAAGTAACTCACTGAATAACCACGGGTAAATGTTTATATACCAACTTAACAAAACTGGGGGTTAGGGCTTTGTTAGGGTTAGGTTGGAAGATTCTGGAGAAGCCTGTTTACACAATTTCTTTGGGAATGTCCTGGAGACCAAGGTCAGGGCCTCCCTGACTAGAGACCTCCCTGGAGCGGTAGGGATAGAGTTGTGGCATGTAGTCAGGGAAGTAGAGTTCACGTGAGGTTTCTTCCTGGTCTGCTGCTAAGTTCTCACTCCCTTCAAGAGAAGCGTCTGGGGAGGGAGAAGTAAGAGAAGGAGTGGGGTTGAGCTGCTGTGACCTTTGGGGAGCCCAGATATGTCTGCCTATCAGCGGTGGCAAAAACCCAGCCAAGAAGCCTCCCCAAAGGTGCAACAGGAAAAGCCACTCAGAGTTGACAAGTGCTTTGTATTAGTTATCTATTGCTATGCAACAAATTACCCTAAAACTTTCTGGCTTTAGAAACAAACATTTATCATTCCTAAGAGAATCTAAGAGTCAGGAATTTGGAAGCGGCTAAGCTGGGTGGTTTTGGCTCAGGGTCTCTCATGAAGCTGTGGTCACGGTCCCTAACAGGGCTTCTGTCATCTGAAAGCTTGACTGGAGCTGGAGAGTGTATGTCCAAGATGGATCCTCACATGGCAGCTGGCAGAAGGCCTTAGTTCTTAATACATGGACCTCCGATAGATCTGAGTGTCCTTACAACATAGCAGCTGGCTCCTTTCAGGATGAGCAGTCCAAGACAGAAACTAAGGCAGAAGTATAATATCTGTTCAGCTAGCCTCAAAGGCATATAGCATCCCCTTTGCTGTATTCTGTGGGTCATATAGACCAATCCTGCTGCAATGAGGGAGGAGACTATACAAGGGTATGAAAACCAAGAGATGGGGATCATTGGGTATTATCTAAGAGTTCTCCCTCAGAAGAATGTTCACCTGGGCACTGACCCATATGCCAGCCCAGTTCAGGCACATCCTGGCAGAAGCCTCTCAGATTGAAAGCCCAGTGCTCTGGGGTGGGATTTGGTGCTGCCAACCACTACCTCAGTCAGCCTCCTCAATGAATAGCTTATGCACTCAGAATTAGATAAGTCATGCCTATCCATAGTAGAGTAAAGGCTGTTTGCACTGGGCTCTTGGGCCCCTCTCTGAATAGACTGGGAAATTAAGCCTTCACACACACACAGAGAGAGAGAGAGAGAGAGAGAGAGAGAGAGAGAGAGAGAGAAGGGGAACTTACGATTGTAAAAGGTTGGCCCAAATTTTCAGAGGATGGTGGACAGGATGGGGCTGGGGCAGTTCTGCAGGCTTCCAGGAGGAGATAAGACATGAGTTAAATCTTAGTATCCAAGGCCCTTCCTGAGCCCCCAATTCAAATACAGGTACGATGAACTATTGACAGCTTCTCACTGCTTTCTGCTATTTTGTGCCTCCTAGCCATTGCACCTGTTCTTCCTACCAACAGGAACACTGTTCCTCCATTATTCCCCTTCTTGTTAACTCCATTTACCCTTTCAGATTCAGCTCAAGAAGTACTGCCTCTAGGGAAGTTGGGATGGTTCAGCAGGCTAAGGGCTCTCTTTGCAGCTCTGGGGACTGACGATCGAATCCTGGCCCCAGCCATATGGACCCATATGCTGAACTGGGGTATGCTTCCCATGCAGGAAGCCCCCAGTTCAGTTCTCATCCCCTGGTTTGGCCCCTGGCTTGAGGGGGCATGCCTCCCATGAGGGGGGTCCCCAGCCTAGTTCTTGCCCTGTGTGGCCTCTACCCACCTGTGTGAAATGAAACCATGTTGATTGAAAACTGATGGCATACAACTATGGAGACTGCTCTGGGCAGTCTTCTCTACCCTCTTCTCTCTGTCTCTCTGTCTCTGTCAAAAACAATAAAATAAATCTTAAAAAAAAAGGAAGTACTGTCTCCAAGAAGCCATCCCTGACACCTTTCCATCTGATGTAGCTGCTCACATCTGTAGTCTCAAAGCACCCTCACCCTCACAAATCTCTACCATTCTTGACCACACTCACTACTTGCTCCCTGTTAGGCTTGAATCTCCTTGATGCTAGGCAACAATGTCAGATTGAAAGCATATGGTGCCTAGCACAGTGCCTGGTGCATAGTCAGCACTGAATATATTAATATGCTTGTAAAAGAAAAGGAGGGGGAAAGCTGGGATGGCTCAGTGGGTTAAGCGCTCGCTTTGAAGCCCCGGGGACCAAGGATCGAGTCCTGGCACCGACCCATGCGGACCCACATGCTGAACTGGGGTGTGCCCTCAGTTCAGTTCTTGCTGGGGCCTATGCAGGAGGCTCAAGGCCCAGTTCCTGCCCTGCACAGCCCTGTGCCCACCTGTGGAGTGAAACTATATGGAAAACTAATGCTGTCAACTATGGAGACTGCTCTGGGCCCTCCCCCTTCTCTCTGTCTCTCTCTGTCTCTGTTTCTGTCAAAAATCAATAAAATAAATCTTTAAAAAAAAGAAAAGGAGGGAGGGGAAGAGGAAGGGTGAAAAGGAGGGGCTCAGACACAACAGATAACTTAACTTTCTCCCCTTTATTCCCCACGAGTGGGGCTTCAAGCTACATCCCTTCAAGCCTCCCTCCCCTGCCTCTCCATATGCCAAGAAAAATAACCTGGGTGGCTCTAGTTTTGATCATATAACATGTCTGAAAAATGGCTATTGGTACTGAAGGTACTCCAAAAAAAGAAGGGCTGGAGGAGTGTTTGTTCCCAGGACATTCTGGAGGAGTTTGAGGCTAATAACAGGTTGAAACCACCCCATGGTAACAATCTCTGTGGGGAAATCTCAAGACCTAGCAGGCTGCCTGAGAGCAGTTAGCACTACTGGAAGGAGGCTGAATATCTGTGTTTAAAGAGACTCAAGGCCACGACATAAGGTGACCCCAGAATGAGATCAGCCATTGGGAAGAATTGCAGGGGACTAAAGGTCGGGGACACATGACTTCCCCTGGAGCTGCCTGAGGCCACCCTTGGGCCCCACTCTGCCCGGAGGCCCAGGTGAAAGCCCTCTCAGCAGCCTCTGGGCACACATTAGACCTCTGGTTATTCACAGCCACTCACTTGAGTTCTCTTTCCACATACGTCAGGTTAATACTTTAAATATTAACTGATGTTTTGTTTTGGTTTAGTTTTCTGTTTGCTGAAACCTCGTCTGCTCAGAATGAATTAGCCATCCTCCTTGGTTCAAGGCACATCGTCCCTATTAATATGTTCAAGGCTCACTTTTATTTTACTTACTTTATTGTTTTGACCCTTTCACTCCATCCCAATCTCATTTTTCTCCTCCTACCACTTGTGATTCTGTACATCCTGATAATCTATATTTCTATTATACCCAGGCCCAATATTGATATCATTTTACATGTTAAAAAAAAAAAAAAATGCTTCAGTGGTCTTTTGCTATGTATATCATTCTCTTCCCACTTTTTTCCTGACAAGATTATAAGATCTTGAGATGGCTCCAAGTTGACATAAATAAATATGGACCACAGCATTTCCTTTTTCTGCTTAATAGTACTCATTATTTGCGTAGAACACATTTTGCCTATTTTACTATTAGTAAACTGCTGGGTGCTTCCAAATCTTTATTATTGCAAACAATTTTACAAGAGTAAATTGACACATGTTTCTTTGAGGGCTTGGGCAAGAGTTTCCCTGGGCTCGGCTCCCAGGTGTACGAGGTCTTAGGCTCTGTTTGTATTCAGTTTCACATAACATTTCCAACCTGCTGCCCCAAAAGGTTACACCTGTTCACATGCCCATGAGAGTTTGTTTTCCTTCATCTTTGGCAGCTCTTGATATCATCCAATATCTTAATATTTGCCAACTTGATAGGTATAAGACCTATATCTACATCTTAACAAAAAATTTTTCATCATTTTTTTCTTCCCAACCTATCTGTTTCCCTATTCTAAGTGTCAGGTTGTTCTGTTCTGACTCCCTGAGGGAAGAGATGTGATGGCTGAAAGCAGGAGGTGGGTGGAGGAGGCAGACATGTCTCCTTCTGGCTTTTAAGTTTCAAAATCCAGGACTCTTGAAGGACCAAAAAGAATTAGACCACTTTGCTAATTTTTAAATCTGTTTGAAGTTTTTCATAGTCTTTTTTTTTTTTTAATGGCACAGAAAAACTATTTGGGACCAAAACATCATGAAAAAGAGAGAAAGAGCAAGCACTCCCTTTGGCCCAACCCCACTTGAACAACTATGGCTGAACTTAGAAGAGAGAAAAGTTCTGATGGATTGCAAACCAGAATGCTGACAGGCTGAGGCAGTTAGCATAGACAGAGGAAGTTGCCAGGTTTAAAGGCAAAGGGGGATGGCAGAGACTGTGGTTTGCTGGAAGGCAGATCTTTTCCTGTAACACTTCTCAGCTCCAGCTGGTTGTTGCAGTGTGGAGGTCTGTCCTACTGTTACCAGATCTTTCCAGTTTGTAAAGAGAATCCAAAATCAGAATTTTTATGTAGAAGCTGCCACTTTTTAGAAAATGTGACTGTGGAAAACTTTAAGCACTTTTAAAAATCAGCAAAGCAGTTTGATGAACCTACCCGTGCTTATCAACAAGTTTTAACAATTCTCAACTCAGCCAATTTTGTTTCATCTATAACCCCACCCACTTCCCCATCCTAAATTATTCTGAAGTAAATCCCAGATTCACCATTTTCTTTGTAATGACAAGGACTCATGTTTCTAACCATAATACAATGTCATAACTAAATAAACCCCAATAATTTCTCATTAAATAGCCCATCAGTGTTAACATTTACAATGTTTTCACAAAGGTCATAAATGTTTATATTACTTTCCATTTTACAGTTTGTTTCCAACAGGATCCAAACAAAGTCCACACACATTGCAAGAGATTGATATTTTTAAGCCTCCTCTATCCTACAGGTTTGTTCCCCATCTTTTTGTCCCTTACAACATATTTGTTCCAGAAGCCAGGCCCTTGGTCGCATAAAGTTTCCCACAGTCTGGATTTTGCTGGTGTCGTATAACTTGCTTCTCTATCTTTTGCATTTCCTATAAATTGGTAAATGGATCTAAAAGTTAAAGTTCTCATTAAAAAAATGTATATAATCTTTTCAAAAGAATCTTTAAATACTGTCTGAGACAGACAAAATACCTCCTGGACTGAATATGACCGAATTATACTAATTTGCTACCTCTGGCTTAGATGTTAGTGGATCCTGGATAAAAGGAGCCCCAGGAAAAGAGCAAAATCCAAAATGAAAATGTAGGATTTGAGAGCGGGAGACCCTGTGGCTCACTTTCCAGATAGAATCCCACTCAGAGAGGTGGCAAGATTCCAGAGAAGGGAAAAGGGTGTACAGCGTGTGGAGCAGACATAGCCTGGTATGGCCTGGCAGAGTTTTTTGCAGGCACTCAAGGGCAGTACAGAAGTGGAGATAGATGCCCAGTCCCTAGGGACCCTGCGTCTCCATAGCAACCAAGGAGCATTTGCCCTGCCCCATCCCATGTCACAGGAAATCCTCCAGAACTATAACAGACAGCCAAAGGAAAAGCAGACAGAACGCACATGGCTAGGACGAAGATCAGGACACCTTAATGGAATAGGAGACTGTACTAGAAGTTCAGCTGCATTCAGGAAAACAGAAACGTACGTTCCTCACTTAAGTTTGTGGACTGAGGTTTATACCCACTGCAATAGGAGCCTCCGGGGACCCCTAAGAACTCCCTTGCAGCACACTTCTCAGCCCAGGCATTTGGGGGCTGTGCCCCCTTCCCCATGGAGAACTGAGTTGAATATATGAGGGGAACCCTCAGAGGTCACTAATGACTCTGGAAATCTTCCTTTCCCTTCTTTCTGTTTAATGTTGATAGAAATACTTACCTACCTTTGTTTTGTTTTTTGTAAAGATTGGCTCATAATTAATTTACTAATGGATTTTTGTTTTTCAATTGGAACTGAGTCTCTTTATTTTTATTAGAAAAGTTTTGACTATATTCATTTACTAGTATGTTTAGTTGTTTTCTGGGTTCATATTTCATTTTCACTTTTATATTTCCCTGTCTCCATTCCATTATGTCATTTGCTTATTTGTAGCTTATAAGTAAATATATGTGGTAAGTAATATTTTTTCTGAGCAATAATGGGCAATTAGCTTAAAACAAACAGTGAACATTTTCTTTTCTATATTTGGTCCTGTCAATAATCAGAACTTCTAACTCTCTTCTGTTACAAACAAAATAATTTTGTTTTTCGTTGCTTACCAAATAAAGGCAAAAAAATATTTGAAAGAATGAAAAAACGTCATATAATGGAAAAGGCGTGTTTAATAATAAAATGTTAAGAACATTGAATACAGACGATCCCAAAATATATAAAGCATAAATGGGTATAAATACAAGGAAAGTTCATTTTAGAAAATGATTTATAGTAAGAGTTTTACTGGTCTATCATTCATTAGGCTTGAATTCAGATGCATAAAAATAGAGGTCCAGGGGAAGCCGGGATGGCTCAGTGGGTTGAGCACTCACTTTGCAGCGCTGGGGACTGAGGATCGAATCCTGGCCCTGGCCCTTGTGGACCCATATGCTGAACTGGAGAGTTCCCCCAGTTCAGTTCTCTCTCTGTCTCTGTATCTCTCTCTCTCTCTCTCTCTCTCTCTCTCTCTCTCTCTCTCTCTCTGTCAAAAACAATAAAATAAATTAAAAAAAAAAATACAGGTCCAATATGGCAGCTTAATCAAATGGAATTTTTTCCCCAAGTAACAAGAAGTCTGGCAAGCCTTCAAGGCCAGTGCAGAGGTTGTGGAAGTTATCAATATTCAGGCTCTTCCTAACTTCATGCTCAGCTACAGTGTGCTATTCTTGACCTTGAAGAGTAGCATTATATTCCACCCCAAAATATGCCAATTTGGCATAAAGATTATTTTAAGCAAAAGGCAATTAAGAAGAAGTAAGTTCAAGAAAAGCTCACTGCCCTCCCCCTATTTACCTAAAAGCAGGATATAAATTTGTAAAAGTGTCCCCTCTCCCCTCTCTACCAGGAAAGACAGAAGTTAATCACTAAAGAGAACTCTAAACCCTTATTAGTCTGGAGACAGCACCAGAGGAATCAACCATTTGCAGTCAACCCAAATATTATATAATATAGCGATATCTACACCTATTTCTTTATGCCCTCTTTGACTTCTCTGCTAGTTTACAGTTGGCCCCCTGCCTCTCTGTGCAGGGTGACACACCACTTCCCAATCTCTCCGGCCTGTCAACACCACCTATTCCCTTAACTAATCTCTCTCTATTTCATCAACACACTCATTGGTTGTTTCTGTGGTGGCCTTCCCAGTTCAGCTAGGAACCAGAGTCCCCTACTAACTAGACTCATAGATATTCTACTTCGGCATCTGAACCTATCCTAGCTCCTGAGAAAAAGTATCTTAGAGATAAAATTAATGGAACACTTGGACAATGTATAATTTCCAACTGTCCATTGCAAATTCCTCTATGGACTCAGATATCACATGCTAGGCCACAAACCTAATACCAAGTAGTTTAAAAAGAACAGAGATGATACATGCTATTTTCTCTGGCCAAAATAGAATGAAATATAAAGTAAGAACAAAAAAATAAATAAAAACAAACCAATTATTTAAAATTTCTTATTGAGTCAGCAATTGAATTGGAAAGGAATTAAGAATGCAAAAAGAATATATTCATAAAACAATGATGGTTAAAACATGCCACAGTAATCTCTGAGGAATGTATTTGAAGCAGTACTTTCAGAAAATTTTATGATTCGAAATTTTCTCCTTTTTTGGTGGTTGATAGAAAGTGAACATTTAGAAAAGAATTCTGGGGAAGCTGGGATGCCTCAGAGGGTTGAACACTCGCTTTGCAGTCCGGTGGCCCGAGGATCCAATCCCGGCCCCAACCCATGTGGACCCATATCCTGAACTGGGGTGTGCCCCCAGTTCAGTTCTTGCCAGGGCCCATGTGGGAGGCTCCTGGCCCAGTTCCTGCCCTGCGCAGCCCCGCGCCCACCTGTGGAGTGAAACTATATGGAAAACTAATGCTGTCAGCTGTGGAGACTGCTCTAGGCCCTACCCCTTCTCTCTGTCACTCTCTCTGTCTCTCCCGCTGTCAAAAAACAATAAAAATAAATCTTTAAAATAAATAAATAAATAAAAAGAATTCCGCTGAAGAGATGAGAAGAGATAAAAAAAGTAATGAGAAGACAAGCCAGGCTAAAGAGAAAGCAAGAAGTATGATGATAAAAGCAGGAGATAATTTTGAAAATGAAAACTAATTTTACTGGGCTCAATAATAATATCAAGAGTGAAGTATTTAAAAAGTAAAGCCATGGGTAAGCCGGGATGGCTCAGTGGGATAAGCGATCACTTCGCAGCACCAAGGACCAAGGATCGAATTCCGGCCCCGGTCCCAGCCCGTGCGGACCCATATGCTGAACTGGGGAGTTCCCCCAGTTCAGTTCTCTCTCTGTCTCTGTATCTCTCTCTCTCTTTCTGTCAAAACCAATAAAAATAAATAAATAAAAATAAAGGGTTAATTTTGGGAAGCCGGGATGGCTCAGTGGGTTAAGCGCTCACTTTGCAGCCCTGGGGACCAAGTATCGAATCCCAGCCCTGGCCCATATGAACCCACGTGCTGAACTGGGGAGTGCCCCCAGTTCAGGTCTCAGTGGGGCAAGACCTCGGCCCAGTTCCTGCTCTGTGCAGCCCCGCCCACCTGTGGAATGAAGCTATGTGGAAAAGAACCGATGATGTGCAACTGTGGAGACTGTTCTGGGCCCTCCCCCTTCTCTCTATCTCTGTCTCTGTATCTCTCTCTCTCTCTGTCAAAAACAATAAAAATAAAATCTTAAAAAATAATAATAATAAATAAATAAAAGGTAAAGCCATAATTCAATAAAATTTAAATTGAGAAAGAAGATAACAGCCAATATATAAAAATTTATAAATAAGAAAATAGAGCACAAAAGCATATGCTAACAAGATTTGAACATATGAATAAAAAGAACAATTATTTTATACAATATAAATGTCCAAACTTCACCTAATAGACATTAAACTAATAACTTGGGAAGGCGGAAAAAATGCAGAAAGTTAACCAACTAGAAGAATCCGTGTGTGTGTGTGTGTGTGTGTGTGTGTGTGTGTGTGTAGTCTGACAATTAAGTTCGAGAACTTGCCACCATGCATTTACATTGGCAGTATTGTATAAACAACTCAGTAAGATTTTATAACCTTACTATAGCAGTATCTCACAGTTGTATTTGTGTTGATGTGTGACAGTGTCTTGCTGAATGGTATTCATTATTATAGTTGCGTGTTTTTGTGTGCCATCACAAGAAGATTGGAGCTTAAGTTTACCAAGACCTTATAGAAAGGCAAGATGATGTTTTGGACGGTGTTATCACTGGTGATGGAACACGGGTGTATCAATATGACCCTGAAACAAAGCGTCCAAGTGCACAATGGAAGTCAGCCAATTCTCCATGGCCCAAAAGTCCCATCAGTCCAAATCAAGAGCCAAAACAATGTTGGTAATATTTATTTATATCAGAGGGATTATTCATTATGAATTTATACCAATTGGACAAATAGTCAACCAAGTTCACTATTTGGAAGTGCTGAAAAGGCTACATGACAAAGTTAGACAAAAATGACCTGAACTTTTCACCAGTAACTCATGGCTCTTGCATCATGACAATGCACTAGCTCACACAGCACTGTCTGTGAGGGAGGTTTTAGCCAGTAAACAAATAACTGTATTGGAACACCCTCCCTACTCACCTGATCTGGCTCTCAATGACTTTTTTCTTTTACTCGAAGATAGAGAAAATATTGAAAGGAAGATATTTTGATAACATTCAGGACATCAAGGGTAATACGACAACAGCTCTGATATACATTCCAGAAAAAGACTTGCAAAATGTCTTTGAAGGGTAGACTAAGCACTGGCATCAGTGCACAGATTCCCAAGGGGAGTCCTTCAAAGGTAACCATGGTGATATTCAGCAATGAGGTATATAGCACTTTTTCGAGGATGAGTTAGCGAACTTTATTGTCAGACCTCATTTTATATATGTGCTGTCTGAAAAACAATCTAGCCATAAATGCCTCTATTTTTCACATTACATGTCTGAATACTTTTTTAGATAGCCTTTATATGTATTAACTTTCTGTTGCTGCATAGCAAATTACCACAAACTCAGTGGCTTAAAACAACACATATTTATTATCTTATAGTTTCCTGGCTCAGGAGTCCATGGTGTAGCTTAGCTGGATCCTGGGCCCAGAGTTTCAAAGGTAGCAATTAAGATGTTGGCTATACCATGTTCTTTTTTTTAAAGATTTATTTTTTTGTTTTTGATAGAGAGAGAGAGATACAGAGACAGAAACAGAGAGAAGGGGGAGGGCCCAGAACAGTCTCCATAGTTGCCCATCATTGGTTTTTCCACATAGTTTCATCCCACAGGTGGGCTCGGGGCTGCACAGGGCAGGAACCAGGCCAAGGTCTCACCCCGGTGAGAACCGAACTGGGGGCACACCCCAGTTCAGCACATGGGTCCGCATGGGCCGGGGCCAGGACTCAATCCTTGGTCCCTGGGGCTGCAAAGTGAGTGCTCAACCCACTGAGCCATCCTGGCTTCCCCAAATTTTTTTCTTTGAAGATAATACTGAAGCTACAAAAGTGGCATCTGCAACATGCAAAATAACCTTTTGAGAACTGAGTCTCAGGTCCTCACCCTTATGTACTTTAATATTCAGTGCTACATCTTCCCATTATACACCTCAGCTCATGAGTCCAAACTCTGCTCTCCACTTCTCCCTGATTTCAAACCCAGCTACTGTACTGTCAAACCTTGGCTTTACTTTTTGGTTTGACAAGCAGCTGCCCCAATGGAGTGTTGTTGCTCTCCATGGCTGTCATATTCTCTTGCTAAGTCCATATGTGCAATGCATACAGTTTGAGGGGTCTAGTGACAGTCTAAGCTCTCATCCCTTGTTTTTCTCTCCTGATCTATAATCTGCCTTATCCAACATATGTTTTGGTCCATATGCTGAAGGGCCTATCTATGATTGATGGTGTAAAGAAAGGGGTTGTGGGCTACAATTTACTAAGTCTTACTTAATGAAGACTCTCTGGGGATGAACTGACCTGGAATAGGAAGGCTCTAGTACTGACTTTGTTAGTGATGACACAGATCAAATGTATTTCTTTGTTTGTGTTTATAGTAAGGTCAGAGTGGAGCTAATAAACAGAGTTGGTCTGCACTAAAATGTACTGGCTTAAAGCATCTCTGCTATTCTATACTTGGTTCTGAACCTTGAACAGTGTGGCCTATTGCATAGTTTATTCCAAGAGGTAAAATGACATATGGCTTGATCCTAAAATCTAATAACAATAATACATAAATAAAGAATACTATAGGCCATTTAGTCTCAATGGAGTGATCTCTCCATGTATTCCAATGGAGCAATTTGGTTTCTGGGATGTTTTAAAAAAATCTTACTTTTTTTAATGTAGAAAGTGCAGCTATACATACAGTACCTATACAGATATATAGTATATCTGTGGAATTAAAATAACATGAGGAACAATTATGGAAAAAAATATCTTAAAAGTCTTCAATAATGAGAAAGAAGTTAAGAAGCACTGCTCCGGAAAATCTTCACCTATAGATATAAACCATCTACAAATTTCACATTAAAATATACATAAAATAGATTTAATTACTATATTATGGAAAATATACCATAGCCAAAGAAGCTTTATCCTAAGAATGACTGAGGGTTTGAAACAAAGGCAACTATTATTAATAATAACAATAAAATACCATCCATATCACTGGGTTAAATAATGAAAATATATATAATGATTTCAACAGATGCTGAAACAGTACTTAATAAAATTCAATCACCACTTGTTTAAAAAGAGAGATAAATAGAAAAATATTACAATAACAAAATACAAAACTATTTAAAACAGAATTGGCTTTATTTTTAATGTAAAGCAGAAAAATTGTTATTAAAAATAAAAACACCAGGGGAAGCCTGGTGTTGGCTCAGTGGGTTAAGCGCTCACTTTGCAGCCCTGGGGACTGAGGATCGAATCCTGGCCCCGGCCCATGCGGACCCATGTGCTGAACTGGGGAGTGCCCCCAGTTCGATTCTCACTGGGGTGAGACCCCGGCCCAGTTCCTGCCCTGTGCAGCCCCGCGCCCACCTGTGGAATGAAGCTATATGGAAAAGAACCGATGATATACAACTATGAAGACTGTTCTGGGCCCTTCCCCTTCTGTCTGTCTCTGTCTCTGTATCTCTCTCTCTCTCTCTGTCAAAATACCAATAAAATAATAATAATAATAATAATAAATCTTAAAAAAAAAAATTAAAACACCAGAAAGCCCTGCCTTCCCACCCTCACCTCAGCCACCTAAAATGTTTGTCCTGCCACTTGCAGGCACGAGGAGGTTTGACTTGATACGAATTAATAGAACAGTTGAGTAAAGTGGATGAATATGAGATACAGTGCATATCCAAAATACAACATAACTCCTTTGAACTGATTAGAAATTTTAATTAAAAATTAGACCTACTATGCAGTTTATTGTTTTGGATCTTATGTAGAGGTCTTCAATCCACTTTGAATTAATTTTGGTATATGGTTATAATTTGCAGTCCAGATTCATTCTTTTGCATGTGGTTTTCCAGTTTTCCCAGCACCATTTACTGAAGAGGCTTTCCTTTCTCCATAGTATATTTTTTGCTCCTTTGTCAAAAATTATCTGTCCATATATTTGTGGGTTTATTTCTGGGTTTTTTATTCTGTTCCATTGACAATGTAATGTAGAATTGTACACATGGAACCTATGTAATTTTTACCAATCAATGTCACCCCAATAAATTTAACAATTAAAAATAGATAAATACAGGGGAAAGCCGGGACGGCTCAGCGGGTTGAGCGCTCGCTTTGAGGCCACGAGGACCGAGGATCGAATCCCGGCTCCGGCCCAGGCAGGACCCACGTGCTGAACTGGGGAGTTCCCACAGTTCGGTTCTCTAACTGTCTCTGTCTCTGTCTCTCTCTCTATCTGTCAAAAAGTAAAATAGAAATAAATATGCACTGGAGACAAAAAGATAATTTCTCTCTATAAATGTGAAAAGATAAAAAAAAAAAATAGATAAATACATAAATATTTTTTTTAATTAGACCTAGTTCACAATAGTAACAAAAAATAAAATACTGTATAAAAATTATAATAATTTTCAGTATTTTATAATTTATATTTTAAAAAAACATGTATATTTCTATGTGTTTATATATGTATGTAAATAAACAGAAAAAGGCCTGGAAATCTAAGAGAATTACTTTTCCTAAGAGAGAAGAAGATGGAGAGAGGGTGAGTAAGGGCTTGTCTACTTCCTTTGAATTTCTTCCAATGATAATGTATTAACACAGAACTTATATAATTTTTTAAAATTTACAAAACAGCATGTATGACCCCATTTTGTCAAATTACAGATACATTTATGTATATATACTTAAAAAAGGTCTTTAAAACGATGATCACACAAACTCAGTAGTGGTTATGTTCAGATGATAAAATTTCAGATGATTTTTCACTGTGATTTTTTTCTTCTTTGTATTGTTTAATGTTTTACAATAAGTATGTGTTATTTTTATAATAAAAAGGAATAAAGATGTCTTTAGTTTGAAAAGAACCAAACAGAATCAAATGAGTGCTATTCATGATATAAACAAGGACATTTTAAATACTAAGATAGAAGAATATAAACAAATGGAAAAATAGATCATGTTTTTATATGAAATATAACCCATGCCTTTGGATATTTTAAGTTCCCAGTTATGTTTGCAATAATAATATTTTTGCATACTGTTCTAATATTTACTTTTCTGGCACCATATTTAAGTAACAGTGTTGGTGAAGAGAACAGATTCTAAAACCTTAATCAGACTCACCTGGAAGGCTTATTAGAAATAAATTTGACAAAAGATGTACAAGATCTGTACACCACATAATGTAAAAACTGCAAAACATTGCTGAAAGAAATTAAAGAAGACTTAACTAAGAAAAATTCTAAATTCATGTATCAGAAGACTCAATATTAAGATGTCAATTTCCCCAAAATTTATCAGTTGGCTCAATATAACCCCAAACAAAACCCAGAAAGCTCCTTGTAGAAATTAAAAACTGATTCTAAAATTAATCTGGAAATTCAAAAGACTTGAAATGGCCAAAACAACTTTAAGAAAAAAAAAATTGGGGGGGTGGGCCTAGAAACTAATACTACCATTGATTTCAGACTCACTGTAGAGCTACAAAAATCAAAAAAATGTTTTATTGGTATAGAGACAGACAAATAGATATCTCAATGGAACAGAACAGAGCATCCAGAAGTAAATTCACTCATATATGATCAATTGATTTTTAACAGTATTGTCAAGGCAATGAGGAAAAGAATAATCCTTTTAAGAAATGGTGCTAGAACAATTGAAGTTTAAAAAAATAAAAGAACCTTGACATTTATCCCATATCACATATAAAAAAAAATAAAATAAAATAAAAAAATAAAATGGGGAAGCTGGGATGGCTCAGTGGGATAAGCACTCACTTTGCAGCGCGGGGGACCAAGGATCGAATCCTGGTCCCGGCCCGTGCGGACCCGTATGCTGAACTGGGGAGTTCCCCCAGTTCAGTTCTCTCTGTCTCTCTCTCTCAAAAACAATAAAAAAAAAAAAAAAATTTTTTTTAAATAACATGAAAAACAAGAAAAAATTGAAGAATTGTCAGAGATTGGAGAAGCCACAACTAAACATAATATGAGATTCTGGATTGGGTGTTGTAACATAAAAAGTACATTGATAAATTTAACAATAAAAAAAAAGGAAGAAAAAAAGTACATTAATGAAAAAAACAGGTGAAATTTTTTTAAAGTCTGTAGCTTAAGTGAATAAATAATAATTTCTCTAATTTGATAATTGTACAACGGCTAAATTGGTAAAAATACGGGAAGCTAGGTAAAAGATTTATATATATATATGAATTCTCTATACTATTTTTGTAGTTTGTCTGTAAATTTAAATTTATTTCAAAATAAAAACTTACTTAAAAATTAACTTTTAATAGACCATAGACATAAATATAAGAGTTAAAACTTCAAGAAGAAAATTTAGAAGAAAACTTAGTCAGCTTGGGTCTATCAAGATTTCTTAAACATGACTTAAAAATACAAAATATAAAAGAAAAACCATCAATAAATTAGACTTTATAAAAATTTAAGATGTTTGTTCTTCAAAAACAGTTACAAAGTTGAAAATGCAAGCCACAAACTGGGAGAAAATATTAGCAAACTATATAGTTGACAAAAGACTTATATCTGGAATATATGAAGAATTCTTATTAGTCAACAATAAGATAAGCAATTAAATAAAAAATGAACAAAAGATTTGAACACATACTTCACCTAAGAAGATACACAGATGGAAAATAAACACATGACGACTGTCAAAATCATTAGGTATTAGGAAAATGCAAATAAAATCACAGTGAGATACCATTACACACTTTCAGAATGGCTAAGATTTTAAGACTGACCTTACCAAGTGTTGTCAAAGATGTGGAGGAACTGAAAGCTCATGTGCTGCTGGTGTCAATGTGAAATAGAACAACCACTTTGTAAAATAGGTTGGTAGTTTTTTAAAGATAAACTACACCTACCATATCATCCAATCATTCCACTTCTAGGTATTCACCTAAGAGAAATGAAAGACTCGCACATAAATGTTCACAACAGTTTTATTTAAATAGCCCCAAATTAGAAACATATGAGATTAACCGTAAACAGGTTAATAGATAAGCAAATGTGTATATCCACAGAATGGAACACAATAAAAAAGCAATGAAATATGGACACACAATACAACATGGATGCATTGCTAGTACCTGTAAGAGTCTGAGACCCCAGCAGGAGAAGTCTTGGGAACCAGTCCCAGCAAGACAGCCATAATGACCAGCTGCAGTGATACCAGCAATGGTCATGGCAGATGTTCCCTATTGGTGAACCCAAGTCCTAGGCTGGCTGCTCCAGGCATCATTCTGGCAGAGTCTTTTATCCTTGACTCCTGTTAAAACCAGGCACCTTGGGTTTATTGCTGACCCTATGAGCTACTAATAGGAAACTTATTATAAGTTGAGTTGTGTCCTCCAGAAATTTATATGTTGAAGTCTTAACCTCCACTACCTAAGAATGTAATCCTACTTGGAAATAGGATCATTGCAGAAATAATTACACTAGAGTAGGGTGGGCCTCTAATCCAATATGACTATTGTCCTTATAAAAAGGGGTAATTTGAACACAGATGTGCAAAGAGGAAGAATGCCACAAAGAAATGAAGGCAAAGATTTACAAGGAATGTCAGAGATTGCCAGCAAACTACTTGTTAGGGAAGAGGCATGGAACTTATATAATTTTTAAAACTTTACAAAATAGCATATATGACCCCAAGTTACAGATAGATACATTTATGTATACTTAGAAAATGTCTTAAAAGATTATCACACAAACTTGATAGTGGTTATGTTTAGATAGATGGTAGAATTATAGATGATTTTCACTGTGATTTCTCTTTTTAGTATTGTTTAATATTTTATAGTGAGCATGTGATATTTTTACAATAAAATGGAATAAAGATATCTTGATTTTGAAAATTCATTTCATTGTTTTGACAGAGAAAGAGACAGAGACAGAGAAAGACAGAGAGAAGGGGGAGGGCCCAGAACAGTCTCCATAGTTGTACATTATCAGTTTTCAACATAGTTTTATTCCACACTGGTGGACAAGGGTGCCACACAGGGTGGGGACTGGGCTGGGGGCCTCCCACATGGGAGGCATGCCCCCAAGAGCTGGGGGCCAAACTGGGGGCCTCCCACATGAGAACTGCAAGGACTGAACTGGGTGTCCCCAGCAAGGACTGAACTGGGTGTCCCCAGTTCAGCACATGGGACCCCACAGGCCAAGGCCAGAATTCAATTCTCAGACCCCAGGGCCTCAAGGCAAACACTTAACCCACTGAGCCATCCCGGCATCCATTTTGAAAAGAAACAAAAAAGAATCAAAATGAGTGCTATTTATGATGTTAACAAGGACTTTTAAAAACTGAAATCGAAGAACATAGACAAAAGGAAAAATATATTATGTTCCTCTTTACAATTTATAGTATATTCACACATACATATAATAAAGATAAATCTTCCCAATCTATAAATAGATTTATTATAATACCGATTAGCATTTCAAAATAAAAAACTTCTTGTTGATATTTATTTCACTACCTTTTATGAAACCCACTGAACATGGCAAAGGAAATGAAAAATATAAGGAAGGAAGCCTCCATTCTCAATGAAACAAGAAAGCACCCAAAGCAGAAACCATGAAGCAAACATACTGGTTACTGTGAGATCAGAACTAGAAAAGGAAAGAGATGCCAGGTGCTTTCTTGGTCCTACAGTAGGACCTAGATCTTTCCAAAGGTCCATGGTGGAAGGTTTATTCCATCTACAAGAGGTGATAGCATGGACTGCTTTCAGAGACTACAGAATGTCCTATAGAGAGTAGGATCCATACTGAAGAATGGCAGGGGAGGTACAGCTAGAGGAACCACATTGCTGACCTCACCTCTAGAGAGGAAGACATGCAGGGATGATGCATGGGATGATGCAAGGGGAAGGAGGAAGTAGTGGCACACCTAGATTTCCTGGCAGGCAGCCTAAGTCTAAGCCACATAGATTTCCAAAACACCAAAAGCTGAGGGGAGATGGTGTTCCCCACCCCTCTAAAAAAAAGAAATAACGGAAAGGATTTTTGAGACAACAAATCCTATTCAAATTGAAGGATCCTAGTGCTCTCCAATTTACCCCCAATTTCTTCACTTGTCTTACTGTTATTTAGCCAGTAGTTGACCCCATTCAATGATAAGTAATAATCAAATTTATTCATACAAGTTGTAGACAAAGGGAATATACACAAAAGACTGATAAAATAAATAAATAAATAAATAAATACAAGAAAAATTACCGAAAGAAACAGAAAAGATGTTCAGATAAATTGTCTATATTCTCTAAGAAATTTCAGACAGAACTATCTTTCTAAATAAAGACTCCAGAGAAAAGGCATAAGAATTTCAAAGAAGATGGGAAGCCAGTATGGTTCAGTGGGTTAAGTGCTCACTTTGCAGCTCCGGGGACTGAGGATCGAATCCCGGCCCCGGCCTGTGTGGACCCACATGCTGAACTGGGGAATGCCCTCAGTTCAGTTCTCACCGGGGTGAAGATCCCGGCCCAGTTCCTGCTCTGTGCAGCCCCACTCCCACCTGTGGAATGAAACTATATGGAAAAGCAAATGATGTGCAACTATGGAGACTGTTCTGGGCCCTCCCCTTTCTCTCTGTCTCTGTCTTTGTATCTCTCTCTCTGTCAAAAACAATAAAAATAAATCTTTAAAAAGAAGTTCAAAGAAAAAATTTAAAAAATAAAAAAAGATAAAAGGCAAGCTAGTAGATTCAAGATAAAAATGGAAGAGTAAATCATGATAGAGATGGAATCTACATTATAAACAACAGAAAATAGGATACAAATAATTGACTTTACAGGTAGAACCATAGTGGAAAGACTTTGGGAAATCACATGAAATTAACAACAAAACCCAGGATTTGTTTATTATTTTAGAGAAAATTGCTACTGTCATCAAAGGAAGTCCAATAATAGGGATGCTTGGCATTTCTTAAGAATAGGCATTTCCAAAGAAGGAGAATAACATAAATTAAGTAAAAATTATTTTCAAAAATAAAATTGAAGAGAACTTTCTTGAAATAAGGATGAGTTGAATCTAAAGATGAAAAGGGCATATATATTCCAAGAATGATGGATATAGACTGTTCAATATCATGGTTTATCTACTGAAGTTATGAATCACCAAGTATAAAGAAAATCTCAAATGAATAGATATGTAGTTAGTAAAACATGTATAAAGAGAGAAATCAAGTTTCTCTGGGCTTCTTCACAATGCCAAAAGACAGAGGTCCAACATCTAAAAAGATCTAAAGAAAATAAAACGTGATTCAACTATTATGTGTATGCCAAGTTATCATTCAAGTATAAAGGCAATAGACAGGCATTCTCAGGCATGCAAAACCTTAGAAAATAAAGCATTCAGGAACCCTTCTGAATGAAATTCACCCAACCAAAGGATGAATCAAAATAAATTTTAGAATAGAGAATCTAGGTTTATTAGATTCCTAGGGTTGCCATAACAAAGTACCACAAACAGGATGGCTTAAAACAATAGAAATTTAATGTCTCACAGTTCTGAAGTCTAGAAGTTTGAAATCAAGGTATCAGCAGGAGGACTTCTGAAAGAACAAGGGAAGGATCCTTCCTTGCCTCTTTCAGCTTCCTGTAGCCCTGGACATTCATTGGCTTGTGGTAAACATGGTGTTCTCCCGATGTCTCTTCATATAGCCTTCCCTCTATGTGTGTCTGTGTCCAAATTTCCCCTTTTATATGGACACAAGTCATACTGGGTTAGGGTCCCCTCTAATGACCTCCTTTTAACATGATTACTTACTCCTGTAAATAGTCTACTTGCAAATAACATTACACTCTGAAGTACTGGGAGTTAGAACTCCAATATACATTTGGGGGGAGCACACAATTGAACCTGTAACACTGGGGCAACACAGCGGGGTGAGCACTGAGTCCATCAAATATAGAGTTAAAACTAAAGGATAACAAGAACAAGAATAGTTAGAGAACAAAATTAAATGAGGCAAACATTAACAATGGAATATAATAAAAATAAAAAGACAGAGTAGGACAGTGGAATAAATTATGAGTGGGTAATTACTCATCATTCATAACAGGAAATCAATAGATACTACTTAAAATTGAAACTTGTTCTTTTTAAAAAAAATTTTTATTATTTTTATTTCTTTTTTAATTCTAAAAGAATCTTTTAAGAACTTTGGTGAAGGAACAAGCAATTTAGCCATTTCTAAGTTTTGCTTCAGTTTTTCTACTCTTAAATTCAAGTAAAATATTAAAATTTTTTAGATCTAAAACAGTATGCAAAATATGATTCTATTTTTATAAAAAATCTTTTGGTCATTTTATCTGTTTATCCATCTACCTATAGAGTCTCTAATAATATTTTATAGATGTTAGGATTGTTGTCTCTGGATTTAAAGTAAGGGTGTTCTTTCTTTTTTGACATTGTCATACTTTTCTATATTACTTGAATTTTTATAATAATATTTATTTTTATTTTGAACAAAAACAATAAGGTCATATTTTTCACATTTTTCTCAAAATTTTTCTTTGTAGGCATTAGAGGTATGACTTAACTTTAGGTCCTAGGAGGAGGTGGGCCTAGGAGGCAGAAGGTGGAATCTGAGAGTGCGGTGACAGCTGACACAAGGTCTCTGGGTCATCAGGAGGCCCTTCCACAACTTGGGGTCCTGTTTCACAGTTACTATGGCAGAAAACGAAACTGCAAATGCCACCACATATATTAAGGACTTCCCACAGTCAAAACCAGCCCCCAAAGAAGCCACATGGCCTCTAAAGTCAGCAAAATGAGTCACAACTGCCTTCTAACTTTTGAAAGTGTCCAACATATGCTTTATTGTGACATCAAAGAAGCCAATGCTCTCAGAAACCAATCTGGAGGCCCACTCTGTTCTTCTTGACCCCCAAGCCAGACAGCTGTCTGTGTGACAGTTCTGAGCTCACAGCAGTGTGACCAAGTTCCTTACCCCACCTTCCAAGCCAGACTTTTTCAACAGGAAAGGCATCTGGGCACATAACGGTTGTCATCATATCCACATTTTTTTGTTCCTCTTTTTATATCTGGTTGCCACCAAATGTTTGGCAGGAAATTTATCTTTTATGACTTTGCTTCCTGTATTTTAATAGAAATGGTGGCAGTTCCTGTGGACACAGCATGCACACAGCTGGGGTTTTGTGAGGCTAAGCACAAAAGAGTTGTGGGCTTTCAGCCTTGCTTCCTAAAAGTTGATGCTGGCCCTCACAGTCAATCTTTCTAGCCAACATAACAGGTGTCCCAACAGGATGTACCAGCTCAGCAGCAATGAGTGTAGGGATAAGTGGGAGGGAAGTGGCAGAGAAGTCTACATTGGGAACAGGTTCTGGGCTTGGGAAAGCACTCTCTATGTGTGCCTGAGATGTTATCTAAACCTGAACGCAGGCCTAAGGCAGTGTGGCTGATATGACCCACATATTGAGCTCTGCCAAAAGGCGGGGGATCATATGTAGCCAGTGTCTCCAAAGGACAGAATCAATAGACAGGTTGTCATAGTAACATAGTCCTAGAGAAAGGTGGTAGGTCTTCAGTGAAGAATGAGCACAGAGAAACACAGCAGGAGACATGAAGGCAGCACCTGCCAGAAGCCAGAGGAAGCTTCTTGGAAAATTTGTCTATACTCGTTTTTCCTTTTAATCATAAAATTTATTATTAAACATACAAAAATTATATTAAAATGTATAGAAAATCAATTTATTTCAAATAAAATAATGCAAGTCATATGTTCTCTGTATTCTGAATCTAAGTCCTAGAATTATCTGTTGCAATTTGTCTGTCTCCTCTTTGCTCTCTAGATACATCTAAGATCGGTGCTAATTATTCACAGGCTGACTCTCTCAGATTATGTCCATTTAGACAAGGTAGCAAAGCCATCTTATCACAACCCCCACTCCCCTGACCTTTGAATTACTTGTGCCTCTCCTCATAACCCTTTATCCTTTAGTTCTTTGATTCATGGTCAGCTTCTTACATGTCACTGTGCCTGGAAAGGCTTTTATTTCCCCTCTAATCTAGTTTGGGCAGATGGATTTTTATCTACTATGTATGTTCATTTAGTTGTATCTCTTACACAACAAAGTTTACATCTCTAGACAGTTATCTCTGTTCATTAAAACTATAATTTTATGTGGAACATAAAACTGAAAACAACAAAAAAACAAAAACTCAAAGATACAGTCAATAGTTTAGTGGTTACATGAGGGGAAGGGGAGAAGGGGAGTCAAATATATGGTGATAGAAAGAGAACAGACTCTGGGTGGTGAGCATACAATGCAATACATAGACAATGTACTGTAGAATTGTACATCTGGAACCTATGTAATTTTTACTAACCAATGTCACCTCAATGACTTTAACAATTAAATACACACACACACACACACACATACATACATATGCATACATAAAGTGAAAGTAGACTGTGAACAAGCAGCAGAAAGAATGTTTCTTTACCTCAGTCTTCTAGCTTCCTCTTAGATGACTGACAGAAGTTTCTGTCTTATCCAATTTCAAATCTTGAGTAGCTATGTTTAGCCATTTTTATGTGACCTACTTCAACTCATTCCCTCCTTAGCCTGCTACAACCAGGCTTCTGCCTCCTCTATTTCACTGACAAGCTATTTTCAAGACCATCCATGAGCTTCTACTCATGCTAAATATGATTAACATGTTTCAACTGCCACTTCCTAAACCCTCTGTTCATATACGAAATTACTTAATATTCCCTCTGTCCTTAAACTCCCTTGTTCACTGATTTCTCTCACATTTTGCTCTCTCAGTTCTCGCAAGCTCTCCAATCATTCTGCTCATTCTTTAATAGGCTTCTCTTCCTTGCCCAGAAGTTTTGAAGGTTTCATTCTCAGTGAGCAAGCTCTTTTATCCTCATGTTCTAGCTACCAAATATCTCCAAAGCCAGACCTCTTCAGTGTTCCAGTCTCATGTATCCAACTTCTGTTAAGATGTCATAATTTAACCCAAATAATACACCATCATGACCCCAAGCACTGTGTCTCTCTTCCTGAGTTACATTGCCTGCATTACATTACATTTCTGCAGTCCAGAGTAACATGCTCATTAAGAGAAATGAGAGTCATTCTGGTGTCCCCAAAATGGAAGTAATACTGAGAGTTGCAATTACTATCCTTGGTTTGATCAGAAATCATGGCCTCAAGGGATTTAGCAGATACTGACCTCAAAGAGGAAATTTGATTACTCTTCTTCCTGTATCTATGTCCCTTTAGAGGTCTTCATCTTCCCACATAGGAGATGGGGAGGAATAACTATGCTTCTCGTCTATACTAGTGATGTCAGCCTAAAGAAAGGTAGGTATATGTAAAAACAAGGATGGAGGCTCTCAAGTGAATGAAAAATGAGCTCAGTAGGAGTCCCCCAAATGCTCCAATATGTCCTGAGAATACAAACCAAGCCAACTCATTTAGCTCTGAACCATGGAGGCTTAAGCTTTCAAAAACACACTTCCTTCCTGTATTTCTAGTAATTACAAGTTCTGATTTCTCTAGAAATCTCACCAGTCACTGTCTCCCTTCCAAAAGAACTGAGTCACCAAAATAGAACTATGAGAAACGTTAATTTGACCCCTTTGCTCTCTGAAATGCACTGGTGGAAAGAGTCTAGGACTCTAGGGGAACATGGTGAAGGTCAGAGAAGTCCTACTTTAACTGATTCATCTATCTCAAGGAAAAATAAACTGAAGGAAGAGATTTTTTTTAATGTTTTAAATTCATCCTCCACAGGAAAGTGATGTCATGGGAAAGAGTTCACACTTGGAGTACTCTCATATTTAGAGAAGGAGTTTTTAACTTGATATCCATGAATGGGCTCTATCAGAATATAAGATCCTCCAGAAACTGTAAGCTACATGTTTTTGTGCCTGCATTTTTCTGAAGAGTGTTCACAGCTTTTATCAGATTCTCAAAGCGTTCCCTAATATTCCAAAGGGTAAGAACTACTCACTGATAGGTTAACTTAGCTGTGTATTTAGTTATCTTTGCTATATAACAAATCACTTCAAAACACAGCAGTGTAATGCAACTAACATTTATCTCACAGATTTCATGGGTCAGGAATTGAGGTGTGGTTAGGTGGGTTACTCGCTCAGGGTCTCTTGTGATGTAGCAATCACAAAGTCAGCTAGGGTTATGCCATCTGAAGGCTTGACTTGGGGTTGGAGAATATGCTCCTGAGATGGTTCGCTCAATTAGCTACCGGCAGGAGGCCTCGGTTCCTTGCTGGCTATTGGCAGGCCTCCAATGCTTGCCACATGGACCTTTCCATTGGGCTTCTTCAGTGTACTCTGAGTAAGTGTCCACAGCTGAATGAGTGACCAAGAGAAAGAGCAAGAAGCCACAAGGCCTTTTATGACACAGTCTCAGGAGTCATACATCATCATTCCTATCACATGTCTTGCTTATAAGCAAGATAGCTCAAACTCAAGAGGAGGTAATTAAGCTCCACTTTTTGAAGGGAGAACTATCAAAGAATTTGTGGATATATGTTTAAACTACTAAACTAGTAAAGAGACCTTATTTTATAGTCTTGCTGAGGAGCAAATTTCTCTCCCTCTATACAACTCCCCCTTCTTCCACCAGCTCATTTCTCAGTGTTTGGGAACTCCCCCAGGGTAGGAAATCCCCATGACCTTAGACAAATTAACTTCTTTGTGTCTCAATTTTTTTCATTGATTACTGGGGATAATAATAATACCTATTCCATATGATTATTGTAAGAGGATTAAGTGAAATGCTGGATTAATAAATGTAAAAAAAAAAAAGCTATTAAAATAGTGACACACCCCTCCCCCCTCCAATCTAGAGGTTTCTATTTCCATTAAAATGGAATTGTACATTTATGGATTGTAAATCTTCTAGATGGAGTAAAAAGTGATTACTGAGAATTTATTTATAGAGAAGGTACTGTAGAGCAGGGAAAAACAAAAGAAGTTAAAAACTGATCCTGTCCTTGATAAGTCTAAAATGTAGTTGGGGAGAAAAGACATTCTACACATGAAACAGAAGAATGCTTTGAGAATCTTGTGACACTAGAGAACAGAGAAGAGTACCTGCATTGAGTTTAATTTTAAAGGTTAAGATTCAGACCCGGGAGCATAAATGAAATTGAAAGTAAGATGGATGCTGAAGTTTGAAGAGGGACCACAGAAAGCTTTACAGGGACCATAGCAGGAAAAATAAAGGGAAAAGGGAAGGATTTATGAAGTCAAGATTTCACAGAGAAAGAAATGAACTCAAAGGAAAAACACAGGAGTTTCTCTGACATAGAATTGGTTTGTGTTGTGGCAATCCCTGAAGGGGAGCTTTAACATATGTATCAATCTATTTATTGAAACAAAAATGTTCAGCACAATGAGCTATGGAGGATATTATTTTAAAAAGAAATGCATACCGAAAAACCACTTCTCTAAATCAGACTTCAAACTAAAATGATTTCTGGTGAGCATTCCACAGAGCTGGTTGCCTGTAACCCAGCTTTTCTGCTTATTCCCCATTGTGGGAAGGTCCAAATATCCAGAAGCTGCTTAATTCTACAGGGCTCTTACAGACTCAGATTCTCAATAGACTTCACAGGCAATCTCACAAGGGTGGGGGAAAGAAAAGAGAGGCGGGTCAAGTTTGGTCCCACAGGCCCATCTGCAGCACAGAGGGCACTGAAAACAAGATGATCAGATATTCCTGGGGGCTTTAGTTACCAACTCTCATCTCTGAGGTCTGACTCTCTATTTTCTTATTTTGGGAAACTAGCCTAAGTTAATTTTAGCCTATATGTAGCCCAGGATGTTTGAAGTAGGTGAATGTCAGCTGCTCACTCATAATCTTACTATTATAACAAAACCAAATCTCAGACCAGATTTTACCCCTTTATATAGACTTTTATTAAACAAACATCCACGATCCATTATGGACAGAACAGTTCGTGTAACATGCTCTGTAGGTTCCATAAGTCCCAGTTCTTGTCCTTTTAAGTGATCCTACCACATGCTGGAATGAATAGTCCACTGGAGGCAGACCAACAACATTTTAGAGGCACTTCATTATCCCAGTGGTCAGCATCAGGCAACCAGAAATCCTCCTAAAGCTATGTCTGGAGACAGGAGTGGTTCAGGATCAAATGTTTGGCATCATCCTTACAGGTTCATGCCACAGGCCTTGCTAAATCCTATTCAGGCAAACGTGAGGAGAGACACTAAAATATTTTAGCCTCTTTACATACCTTGACTATCTTTAATTTTATTAGTAAGAGCCCTTTTCTGTCATTTCTCATGCTAATTACCAAGCCACTAATTTCATGAAATAAAATCAATTTATAATATTGTTGGCAAAAAAATGGGTCCTTGGTTTATCCCACAAGAATGAATTCAATGACACACTGAATAAATCAAGCAAATGGTGGATCTATTTAAAAAAGAACAGAATACTCCAGAAGGTAAGAACAGGCAGGCCCAGAGAAGAGCAGCTGCCTCAAAGAATAATAAGGCTTGGGAATTTATATTATTTCACTAAAAATGAAAGCTTGAAATATTTAAGACTTAGCAGTGGTGTCATAGGTGTTCTTAGGTGGGTCTTTGCTGACTACTCCCTCCTGTCAGGAGGTGAAATTTTTGTTCTTATTTGTCTTAAGACTATCATGGCAACACACGGGGTAGAGATTTTCTATAACTGCAATGCTAATAACATTATAATTCATTATAATTAGCTAAATTTCACCTTGAGGAACAAGATGGCGTCCTAGATCTGCCCTTTGCCACTGATATCTGGTCCTAACCAGTCTGATAGCTTTTTCTTAAGGATGATCTCATCTCCTCCCTCCTTTGTCTCCCCTTACCTCCTCCTTCTTTTCCTCCCCCTCTCTTCTGTGGCCCTATTCTTTTTGCCTAAGGTAACAATATCATTGTGCTGATCAGCACTATCTGCTGCGGATAAAAATATAGATTACTCAAGCACTTGTAGGGGCCACCTTGGCAGATGATCTTTCTGATAGCATGCTGGCTAACACCCCTGGGGCGTAGATTGCCCCTTGAATTGAAGCTTAATCTAACTAGGAGTACACAGGATTACACATCAATGCTGCAGTGTTTTCAAGTAAATTACAGACATCAAGACACTTGCTTTGGTCTGAAAGAAAAAAATTCCTTTTTTGCAGGGTTCTGTGGAAAGCTAGTCGATATCAGGAACATCAGTCCCAGGTTCTGTCTAGAAGGATAATTAATGTGAGATACAATTAAAATTCGTAGGGGGAAGCTGGGATGGCTCAGTGGGTTAAGCACTAACTTTGCAGCCCTGGAGCCTGAGGATTGAATCCCTGGCCCGGTCCATGCAGACCCACATGCTGAACTGAAGTGTGCCCCCAGTTCAGTTCTTGCCGGGACCTATGCAGGAGGCTACCGGCCTAGTTCCTGCCCTGCGCAGCCCCGCACCCACCTGCGGACTGAAACTATATGGAAAACTAATGCTCACCTATGGAGACTGCTCTGGGCCCTCCCCATTCTCTCTGTCTGTCTGTCTCTCTGTCAAAAAACAATAAAAATAAATCTTAAAAAAAAAAAATGTTTGTGAGATTGTATTGGGGATTCCAAATACTTGTTACTTGAAAGAGGTTATTATAGTACCAAGGAAATATTATTTCACCTGGTTGGTATCGACCTGATTACCCACAGGTAATAGCTCAGGCTATAAACAAATAATTCGTTCTCAGCTTAATCAGAGGTCATAAAGTGGCAGCCCACAGAAATATTTTATTTGGCCTGAGTAATATTATAAAATTATTGAATTTGATTACTAGTACTTAAAAATCCATTGCCATTTCCATAAAAATCTGAATTTTCAGCTTCTCTTGAACAATTCAGTTCTGGCAACACTAGGTATACATTGCCTGACATCAGGCAGCTGGAATCAAGGACCCAAGTAACAGGCATTTCCTCTTCAGTTTGCACAGTTTTCACGGTGCCCTAATAATTCCCAACACTGAGGCCCAATGCCAGAGGCCATTTATAATCTCCCCTGCACTGCCGTATTTCTAGCAGAAGCACAGACTATTTCTTGGACCTTGAGTAGCATTTTAGCATCATAGTTAGGAGTGTGGGCCCCAGAGGCAGACAGCCTAGTTTTGAGTCCTGGTTTTTTTTCTTTTCTTTTTTTAACTTTCTGGTTATGTGATTTGGGCAAGTTGATTAACCTTCCTAAGCCTAAATTTCCTTAGCTGTGAGAAGAGAGTAATACTGGTATCTGCTTCATAGGGTTGTTGTGAGAATGAAAACACTCAGGGCAGCTTCAAGCACATGCCTCTGAGAAGGCTGCGTGTCTGTCCCACTCAGCCCACTTTAGTCTTTTATGTTACCCTCCTGGCCTTTTGTAGGCACTGAGTTTGTGATCTTTGATTTAAATAAATATTTGGATATCATTTCATAAGAAATTATTAACAAAACCAAACATGTCCAGAAGACATTCCTCACCTTCAAAAATCATTTCATGGAACACCCCTTAACTATCTGTACCAGCCACACCTTGAAACTAAGTTAAACCAGGGTAGATAGTGAAACTGAATTTCTGACCAAATGCTCCCTTGCAATAAGATGATATCCCTGCCTCAACAGATACTATGTCTTCATGAAAAAAAAAAAAGTGTGTGTGTGTGGGGCGGGGGGGGGGGGGGGAGAAGATATTTATAACACATATAGCTGCAGAGGATTGAAATCCAAAATAATACAAATAATTTTGGATTCTAAGAAGGCCCTGTGAGAGGAAAACCCCAAAACCTACCTGGGAAAGGACATTTGAACAAAGGTGACTCCACAGGGGAAACCTGGAGAATTTCTAAAAACTATAATAATAAGAAAAAGACAACCAGCTATCTAGAAAGGACAAATAGATAAAAAGGCCATTTATAGAGGAAGAAATAGTGATGACCTATAAACATAGGAGAAGATGCTCAATTCCATAGTAATCCAGAAAATGAAAGTAAAACTACAATAAAATATTAATAGCATTTCATACCCATCATATCAGCAAAAATTTTAGTCTAACAATATTACCACCAGGTCTATGAATTGCTGGTTGAGTATAAATTGCCCTAACCTCTTTGAAGAGCATTTTTTGGAACTTTCTGGAAAGGCTATTTATCCAAGGTCCCAGCAACTTCATTTCTAGGAATCAACCCTAGAGAATCAAACCCTTGCAGAACTGCACCAGGACACAGCCACAAAAATGTCTGTCACCCCATTATTTGTGTATGAGAGGAAAAAACTTTTCTCTACCCTTCAAGGTTCTTTCAGCTAGTCTAATAATTAAATCAGGATGCCAGGAGAGCTCAGCAAGTTGAGCGCTTGCCTTGCAATCTTGAGGTCCAGGGTTCAATTTCTGGCCCTGACCTATGCAAACCCCATATGCTGAACTGCAGCACAACTGGTAACCACTGGGATGCCTTGGCAGCAAAGGTTCTCGCCTCCCATTCTGGTTTGGTTCCTACCCTGCACATCCCCACATCCACCTGTGTGGAATCAAACCATGTCACAACTAATAATGTACAACTATGGAGGGCTCTGGACCCTCCCCCATTCTCTTGCTCACTCTCTCTCACCTTCTCTCACACAATAAAGAAAATAAATCTTTTAAAAATAATAATAATAAATTGACACAAGGCAGATTAGATTAACAAGAGAAGATAACCAAATTTAATTGCATGCATACACATAGAAACCTTATAGGGGAAGCCAGGATGGCTCAGTGGGTTGAGCGCTCACTTTACAGCACCAAGGACCAAGGATCAAATCTCGGCCCAGGCCCATGCAGAACCATGTGCTGAACTGGGGAGTTCCCCCAGTTTAGTTCTCTCTCTGTCTCTGTCTCTGTCTCTGTCTCTGTATCTCTATCTCTTTGTCAAAAAAAAAATAAAATATAATAAAATAAAAAAAGAAACCATATATATATAAGAGGTTAACAGACAGAAAGGGAAAATGATGTATTAATATATATGACATGCTAAGCTAAGGATAAGGTAAGGCACCTTTAAGGCTTCAGAGGAGAGAAAAGTCATTTGTAGGATGACAAGAAGAACAAATGCTCAGTAATTAGAAGTTTGCCCTTCCTTGTAGACTGGTAATAACAATTTATTTCTGGTGATAACTCTTATTATGGGCAAGGACCCTAATATAAATTAAGGGAGAAGTCAAAGTTTCTCATGAGGCTCCAGGATCTCAATTGCCTTCAGCTCAAAATGATCCACATGCCAATGTGGCACAGCTTGGGGAGGCCTGTTCTCAACTCCTTTATTTGTAATAGCCAAAACTGAGAATAACTTAAATGTTTATCGGCACAATAAACTAAGTATGACATATTCTTATAATAGGGTAACGTGAAGTCACTATATCCATCAACAAAAATGATTCTCAAAACATGCTTGATCCAAAATAAGGTTTTATAAGAAAATACGCATGTCAAACATATAAAATAGCAGGCAAAGCAGTAGTACATATAGTTTGGGGATACACATATGACATACATATGGGAGTGAGATGCAGGATGGGTCTGCAAGGGGCTTCAGCTATAATAGAACTGCTTTATTTCTTGGATTGGGTGGGTAATCCCTGATTGTATGCTGTATTAGTCAGTATACCTTTATGTATATGTTAAATATTATTTTAAAACAATTTTAAAATAAATGACATTCATTAGTTTCTACTTTGCAGTTTTCCTTTTTTACTTCAGAGTTAATTAAAATCTTTTCCAGTCTATATAGTTTCCTATTGCTGTTTTAGCAAATTGCCAGAGATTTAGTGGCAAGTGATGGTGGGGACCCAATAAAAACTGGAATTATCTTTGATATGAAAGGGATTTGTTGCTCCAGGTCAAACAGTCAACCAAAAATTTTAAAGATTTATTTTTTTATTGTTTTTGACAGAGACAGAGAGAGAGATACAGAGACAGAAACAGAGAGGAGGGGGAGGGCCTAGAGCAGTCTCCACAGTTGACAGCATTAGTTTTTCATATAGTTTCACTCCACAGGTGGGCACAGGGCTGTGCAGGGCAGGAACTGGGCTGGGAGCCTCCCGCATAGACCCCTGCAAAAACTGAACTGGAGGCACACCCCAGTTCAGCATATGGGTCTGCACAGGCCGGGGCCGGGACTCAATCCTCAGTCCCCAGAGCTGCAAAGTGAATGCTTCACCCACTGAGCCATCCCAGCTTCCTCTCAACCAAAATTTTTATCTGAAAGTTTTAAGAAAGTTGCATCAAGATTTGCTGAAGAAATGTCCCCAGTTGTGGCAAACAGATAACTGGTTCTTCCACCACAACAACATACCTGCCCACACTAAGAACTGAGTACGCAGCAGTTTTTGACCAAAAACAGCATGACCCCTGTACCCTACTCTTCTTATTCACTACATCTTGCCCCAAGCAACTTTTTGTGGTTTGCCCAGATGAGAAAAGTACTAAAAGGAATCAAATTTGCCAAGTTCAAAAGTTGTTTTGAGCAGTGAAAAAAGCATCTCAATAAGTATACTGCATCAAATGGAGAGTATTTTGAAGGTGACTAAAGTTTAAACATGGAAGAATACACAATTTTTTAATACGTAAATTTTGGTTTATTTGGGGTCCCACCTCGTAGTATTGGCCCCAACCCCATCTTCAAAAGTCAGCAACTTAGCATCTTAAATCTCTCTCTCTCCTCTATTTCTCTCTCCTCTACTTCTGTCACATCTCTGAATCTGACTCTCCTGTCTCTCATAAGGACCCTTGTGATTACAGTGGCCCACTCATATAATTCAGGACAATTTTCCCATTTCAAGTTCCTTAACTTAATCATATCTGCAAAATGCCTTTTTCATATCCACAGGTTTGGGGGATTAGGAAATGGACATCTTTGTGGGGAGGGGGCATTTTCTGCCAGCCACATGGGCCTTAAACATTTTGTATGCCCTAGTACTATGTCTATAATGCCCAGTGGAAAAACCCTGTCCTGTTTATCTCTTACTAAATAGCTGAATTGGTTTCTCTGACCTAAAGGGTTTTCCTAGAGAACTAGATAGCCACAAAGAAGTCAAAGGTAAGCCCCCGGGGAGAGGGGTGGGGGGGATCACAGAGGCTGGAAATTCCCAAGCTGAAGAAAAGGGTCTAGAAGTCAGCAAACTGGGGCTCTCGAGCCGCAGTTTGCCTGGAGAGAACTACTAAAAGAGTAGCCTTAAATTAGAATGGTTAGAACTCAAAATTTCCTCAGAGCAGCTGAACGGACCACTTTAAAACATCAATCTGATCACATCCCTCTCCTGTGTTAAAACCCAGTTAAAGCTTTCCCTTGGCTTTAGAATAAACAACCAAGTCCTTAAAGTGGTCCCAGAAGTAAAAAAAAAAAAAAAGTGGTCCCAGTTTCTCAATCTCAGCACTACTGACATTTTTGACCAGATGATTCTTTGTTGCCAGGGGCTGTCCTATGCATTGCGGGATGTTTAGCAGCATTCAGGCAGGGCCTCTACCTACTAGATACCAGTAGCACCCTCACACACACCCCACACATACATTTGTGACAACCAAGTTGTAACAATCTTGCCAAATGTCCTGAGGGACAAAATTACCATCAGTTGATAACTCCTGTCATAGAAGGTCCTACAGGATCTGGGACCTGCCCGTCTCCCCAAACTGTTCTCTTTTTTAACCACCTAAAGGGCAGTTCTCAGCTGGACACAGCAGCATCCTTCTGGCCTTTGGATTTCTGCATATATTGTTCCCCCTTCCTGAATTACTCTTCCCCACATTTCCTCACCTAGCAAACTCTTTCTTTGTGTTGCCTTTTAGGGATGATTATTTTAAACTTATTATTTTTTTAGAAACAAGACTCAGGAAGAACAATTGAACTTCCTAAGAGAAGTTAGATAGAGAACCTGCTCCAGGAAGAGAGCTATCATCATAGATAACTGTATTTGAATATAAACTATGTGTGGTAGACAAGGAGGAACCAAGAAAATCTGTTTCTTAGACTCCCTTCTGTGACCCATTGTTTCTGGGTGGCCCAGCAAGAATTTGTTTACCAAATGTTTGTTCTTTCCAATCTACCTGTAAATTGCCTACATTCCTTTGAAGTATAAACCACTACCCGCCCCCTTTCTCCCTAGTGCCAGATGGCATCTAAGCCTCAACTGCCTGATTTGTCTCCAGGCTCATATTCTTACAAAACTCCCGTGTACACATATACAATTAAATTCTGTTAATCTCATTCATATCAATTTGATTATTGGATCAGCCAGAATAGCTAAGAGGATAAAGAGGGAAAATCTTTCCCTTGCCCATATTATCTCAGTCTAAATGAGATAATATCTCCTGGTCAGACGCCCCTCCCTGTCCCCCTTTCAGAGATCACTGCTCTATGCTGCAGCAACGCCTCTCTGCTCCTGCAAAACCTCTTCATACCTGCCATAATTTATCTGCCTTCTCCCTCAGACTGCCACCCCCAGGAGAGCAGGGCCTGTAACAGTCCTGTCCTACTAATTATATTGCCTACTAAATAGTGACTACATAGTCTATATTATATGGCAGAACTTGGCCCCACCCCTATCTGTCCCATAATCAGATGCCAGGAACTCAGACCATGAAGCCAGGTAAATCCCCAAGGAAGAGCTGGGATTCAGTTCTCTCCTTGTTGTGTCTGGACTCTGTTGGCCCCAATTAAAGGTTAAATAGTAACTCGGGGTGTGATCTGCAAAAGCCTTTTCCTGAGGGCAGTGAACCAAGGACTCCTACAGCTACACATCAGGAATCCTTTGCCCCAGGGGCTCCTGTTAAGTGATGCCCTATGTTGGGGGATAGCCAGGACAGCTGCCAGGACTTGTTGGGAATAGAGCCAGACAGTGGTCACCCAGCAGACAGGGAACAGCCAGCAGGGAGAAGGCTATCACCTATCAGCTCTGGTTTACAACAAACCATTCACAGGACAGCCTTTCCAATAAGAGACATCTAGTCTCTGGCCAAATTCCCTTTGTCCACCCCAATCTGGGGCCTCTAAACGCACGTGAGGCAAAGATCTTACACATCACAGAAACTTGGCCCCATCTCTCCAAATGATCAATGATTTACCTTATTCAAAAGTTGTAACTGAGACTCTGAAATGAAATAAATCTGAACAATGCCCAAAAGACAAAGCTTAGTTCCCCACAGTAGATACATGAATTTCCCATGGAAAGAAGGCTGTCCTTGATCTTTGCTTGGGCCTTGTTCCTCATAGTCTCCCAGCATGAAGTCCACCAAGTTAAGTCAACTATGTAGAGAAAGCTATATATTGCTTGCATTATTATGTACTTAATACATTCCTTTAAACATATATATATATATCTTTATCCATAATAAAATAGTTGTTTTATGATTACATAAATAATGTATGCTCATTATAAAAAAAATACAAACACAAAAAAAAGCATAAAGAAGATATAAATCACCCCACTAATGATGAACCATTATCATTTTGCTGACCTTTCTTCCCTACATATCTTTATCCAAAAGTACATATAAATGTGATTTTAAGATTTATTTTATTGTTTTTGATAGAAACAGAGACAGAGAGAGAGAGACAGAGAGAGAAAGAGAGAAGGGGGAGGGCCCAGAGGAGTCTCCATAGTTGTATGCCATCAGTTTTCAACATGGTTTTGTTCCACACAGGTTGGCAGGAGCCGTGCAGAGTGGAAATTGGGCTGTGGGCCTCCTGCATGGGAGGCATGTCCCCTCAAGCCATGGGCCAAGCCAGGGGGGCGAGAACTGAACTGGGGGCCTCCCGCATGGGAAGCACACCCCAGTTCAGCATGTGGGTCCATGCAGGCTGGGGCTGTGATTCAATCCTTGGTCCCTGGGGCTACAAAGCAAGCACTCAACCCGCGGAGCCATCCCAGCTTCCCCGTGATTTTACATACATAAAGCAAACATCTTTATTCAAGTACATGTATTAAAAAGGGTATTTTCCATCAGCATCACTAATTACAAACTGCCATCACTTGCCATAATAGAAGGCAACCCCCAATAAATAAATATAATGCAAACAAAACAATGTGAATAAGTATCTAGTCAGATACCAAAGCTCCCAAATTTCCAAAGCCTTAGGCCCAGTTTAGCAGAGTTAAAAAAGAGAATTAGAGAGGCTTGACAGGTTCGATCAAAGGGAGTTTCTCCCAGATACAAGTAGAAGGACTGAAAGAGAATTAAAAGAAAATCTTTCTCTACTTCTGCTTTCTTTTCTACATCTATGCCGTAAGCCTTGTCTTTCTGGGATACCCTCAAGCATATCTCCCACAGTCTATGGAGAAGAAAGGGAGTAGATCCTGCAGGGTCCCCCCAAGATAGCATGAAGAGAAAGGGCCCTGTGTGCATCAGTCCTTTGACCCCAGAAGCCTCAGGAAACTACAAAGCCTCTCACACACCTCAGAGGTAACAAACCCAATCCTGCCCTCCCCTCCAGTCCCAGGCATCCCTCCTTCCTCAGCCCAGAGCCAAGAGGAAATTCCAGGGCTCCTTTTCCTCCCTTATCACAAAGATTCTTCTGTCTTAGGAACCAACATTCCAGAACAGGAGATCCAAAGTCCTGTGTGTGTCAGTGTCAGGACTAGACTTCCTGCCATGAGCTAGGTGGGTCCCCTGGAGGGAAGAAGGACAGGAAGGCACCAAGGATGCAAAGTTAAAGAAACCCCTCACTTTCAGCTGCAGACCCTCATGACCCTTAGAGTGGGCACCTCACTTGTCTCACTCTCTTCTTCGCCCTGGGCAGCAGAGCTGAGCCATGAACCATTTGCTATGTGGTGCTGGATCAATTGGGTATTCATGTGAGAAAAGATAGCATCAGACCTCTACCTTACCTTACCCTACACCATATACAAAAATAAATTCAGTGTGCAAAGGCCTAAAGATGAAAGGGAAATATTAAAACTTTTTAAAATATAGGAGAAATAAAAAATAGCTTTGTGATTTGAGGGTAGAGAAGGATTTCTCAAAAAGATACCAAAAAACAAACCATACATTTAAATGTTGATAAATTCAACTGTTACAATTATCTGACTGCTTTTCTAAAGTCGCCATAAACAGTTAAAAGACCAAATACAAACTAGGGAAACACATATTGCATACAACTGATAAAAAATTAGTGTCCAAATTCTATAGGGGGAAAAAGGTTTTAAATTAAAGAAAAATAGGGGGTGCTGGGATACCTCAGCAGGTTGAGCCCTTGCCTTGCAACCACAAGGTCCAGGGATTAAATCCTGACCCTGGCCTGTACAAACCCATATACTGGACTACGGTGCAACTGGTAACCACCAGGATGATGGGGAATGTTCTCACCTCCCATGCAGGAGGCCTCCAGTTTGGTTCCTGCCCCACATGGCCCCACATCCACCTGTGTGGAATGTAACTATGTCACAACTAATAATGTACAACTATGGAGACTGTGCTGGGTCTTCCCCACTTCTCTCTCTCTTTTTCACCTTCTTTCAAACAATAAAATAAATCTTAAAAAAAATAATGTCAAAGAAAAGTAGAGAAAAGACTAAACAGGAAACTCACAGAAGAGTTAACATAAATATCCAAAAAATATACAAAAGATGTTCAAATACAATGCTCACCAGGGAAACGCAAGTTAAAATAAAATGCCAATTCATGTACAGTATAAGGAAATGAGACCGCTCTTAGCTTGCTGGAGGGCTTATGGATTAGGACAGCGTTGGGAAGACAGTTGGGTGCTGTCTGATAAAGGTGAGGACATGTATGTATGCATAGTTCCCTTACTTGGATTTCTTTATCCTCAATTCTTCTTAAACTTAGCATCCTACTTCATCTTTCTCAGGTTCAACTCTGAACACAGACTTTTCCTCTTTAGATGCCTTCAATGGCTCTCTATGGCCTATGAAAAAAGTGTCAAACTCTAATGACATTTTAGCCTTTCATGGTGAAACTCCACTCACCTTCTGGTTTATATTCCACTCTGTCCTATGTTCTTAGTGCGACTCCTGTAAAATTAACTGAACAGGCTGACATATCTCTTTTAAATCCTTAACCATATGAAATGTTAAATAAAGGAGAGGTGGAGTTGGGGGATAATCTAATTTAATACTTTTATGTTACAGATGACAATACTGGGGCCCAGAAAGGATGGATGTCTACCCAAGTGCACCCCATAAAATAGAGAATCAGAGGAAATCTCAGCTTTTCCAAGTCCCTGATCCCAGGCCTCTTACCACTGTACATCTTCTGCTGGACGGACCTATCACAGTCCTGGCTCTGGGGTACTCAGAGCCCAATCTACTTTGGCTCTCTTCACATCACCCTACTTGATACAGCCCGTGAATGACAGCCACCATTTGCTGTGAATATGACAGGGGGCTGAACAGGAAAAAATTTTCTGTGCCAGCAGCTTGCTGGTCCTCAAGCACTATATCCCAGACTTATGATGCCCTTGTGTTCACCTTGCCAACAGATCTGAAAGCAGCCAGACCTCTCCTTTACTGTAATTGGGTTAGTCTTTGGGCTTGCCCTCCTTCCAACTGTCAAAAGAGATTATACAGAAATATACGGCTACACTGACCACAATTCAGGTGCAGGCTAAGGCCAAAGCAGGAGGAAATTTCCAAATTCATTCATTAATCATCCTAAATACCAGGTTGCTTCTGGCTGCACTTTCTTTCAGCTGCAATCACTTTTGCTCCAACTAGAGCTTGAAGGCCTCCGTGTAAGCTGCAGCGCCCTCAGCAGGACCTGGGTGCAACCACGGGAAAGGTGACTGTACTCACCCTGCAAGTCTCCCACACCAGACAGAGCATATTAAATAGTAAATTTTAAAACATATGATGAGTCAAGATAGAGCTCACAGAAGAAAGAAAAAAGGTTTTTTCCTGCTTTTGAACGAGAAGCCGTGCGTTTTCTTTCACCGGGCCCCCTAGCCCAATTGTATCTTAGTCCCTTTGGGCTGCTGTACTCAGTGGCTTAAAAACAACAGAAATTTACATCTCACCATTTTGGAGGCTAGGCCTCAGATATCAAGGTGTCAGCATGGTCAAGTGAGGGCCTTCTTGCAAGTCACCAACTTCTCATTGTATTATTGGGGAGAAGTGGGTAGAGAGCTCTCTGGAGCTTCTTTTAAGAGTGTTAATCCCATATACCAGGGCTCCATTCTGGAGACTTAAGCACCTCCCAAAAGCCCCACCTTCTAATACCATTATCTTTAGGGGTTAGGTTTCAACATATGAATTTGGGGAAACACAAACGTTCAGACCCTAACAATTTCTAAAATCTAATGGGTAGAAGGGAACATCTGTTTCCTCAGAATCCCTTAGGTGCCTGTCAAAGTGGAACTGCTCTGGTGGAGGCCAGCACTGGTCCAGGGTGAGGGCCCAGAAAGCCCAGCCCATTTGGCTGCCTGCATCAGTGCCTGAGAAAGTCTGTGGAGCCATGTCTGTGAAGACCTCTGAGAGTCCACCCAAGTGATCCTCAAACTGAGGATCAACAAATCACCTAGAGACTGTGTTAGACATGCAGATTCTCAGGAGCAGCCCATAGATTCTGACTTTGAGGTGGGACCTGAGATTTTGCACTTCTAACATGATCTAGGTGATGCCAAGGCTACAGGTATGTGGTTTACACTTTCAGAGACACTAGTACCATCTTCTCTCCACAGAGAAGGCAACAGAGACTAGATGCCTTGCCCAATGGCACAGATTCATTAAGGACAGGCACCACAGAACCCAGATCTTCACACTCCAGCAGCACTGTTCCATTGTCCCATCATGGGTCTCACAGAGTTTGAGGAAGAAGGGTGTGAGTTAGGACCACACTCTGAAAGTTTCCATAAATGCTTGTTGAGCAAATAAATATTTTAGCAACTGAATAGACCCCTCCTCATTTTTCCTCTGACCTATAAAGCCAGGAAAGTAGCACTAAGGAGCAAAAAGATTGACCTATAAGCCTCAGTTTCCTTAATGATAGCTAACATTCATAAAGCACATACCCGGCATTTTATATGCATTGATCCTCTCCATGAACCTATGGAGTAGGCACTATTATTATTCCAATTTTACAGATGAGGAAACCGATAGTCACAGAAGAGTTTAGGTAATTTGACTGAAGCCACACAATCAGAATTAAGAGGCAGGATTTAAGATGCCCTCTGACTCCATAGCCCAAACTCCTTACCACTCTGCCCTAAAGAAACTATATCATTGGGAGCCACCGACTCAGTTCTGGTTGCTTTACTGGAGGCTTGCCCATTCCTCTGCCCTCTTAAGCCCTCCTGCTTTTGTAATCCAACTCAACCCACAGCTCTCTTTCCAGAGTCCCCTCAGAAGTACGAAAGCTCTGCTCCTTTATGTTCCTCAGACAGCTCTCCAGGTCTGATCCAAACCACCTGGCCCTTAGCCAGGGCTTCTCATAAGTGAATTGCTAGACTTAGAGTGAGCAAGAGGGGCTTCTGGCTTTGGCCCTGTGCTTCAGAGGGCCTTGCTCTACCCCTTCTCTAGCCATGCCCTTTCCAGTAGGGTGGAAAGTTGGGAGAAGGGGTTGAGAGCCGCTCTTCTAGAAAGTTCTGAGTACCCAGGCTTTGATATTCCCTGCATAAATGGCCCTGAGCCATTCCCAGGGTTTGCTTGTCCTCTGGCCTGTCCTCCCAAGAGCAACATTGTTCCCATGGGTAGCATCAGCTGAATATGTGTACCCTGCTAGGCCTGAAGGATGTCTAGAGGTAGGGAGTAGAGGTGGCAAAAGTGGCATGAAAGCTGGGGTCTCTATGGAGATGAACATGAGGCTCCTAAAGATTCAAGATGAAGAGGGAGTTGGAAGAGATGAATAGGCCACTAACTGGGGGCCAGGGCTGAAAACCAGCACTTGCAGTAATGCCATTATGTTCATTTTCTACTGATATGTAGCAAATTACTACAAACTTAGTGACTTAAAATAGCATATATTTACTATCTCACAGCTTCTGTGGGTTAGGAATCTAGGAAGGGCTTAGTTGGTCCTCTGTGTCAGCATAACATACAAGGTGCTACCCAGGGCTAGGGTCTTATCTGAAGGCTTAAGTGGAAGAGAATCTGCTCTTCAAAGGTCATTGGATAGAAGGCTTCAGTCCCTTGCTGTCTGTTGGCCAGAGGCCACCCTTATTTACTTGTCATTTAGGCCTCTGCAATATGGCAACTTGCTTCATCAAAGCCGGAAGGGAGAGAGTCTGCTAGCAAAAGAGAAATCACTGTCTCATAGAACCTAACCATGGAAGTGGCATCCCGTTTCATTTAATATACTCTATTAGTAGAAGCAAGTCATGGATCTTGCCCACACTCAGGACGGGATTACACAAGGGTGTAAATATCAAAAAGTGGGGATCACTGGGAGCCATCCATCTTAGAAGCTGCCTGCCACAGCCACATCCAGACACAGATCTCCAAGTTCTAGGTTCAAACATGGCCTTCTGAGGCCATTTGAAGTTGTAATTACTAAGAGAGAAAAATAGATAATAGTTAACAATGTGTTAGCTTGAGTTATGGCTTTTAAATATTTAGATATATGGTCTGTGGCCTCTACTGATACTCTCATCCTGGCCCCATAAATATTAGGACAGACCTGCTTCTGTGCATGTGTGCTGGCTGCCACCTCAGCCAGGGCCTGTGGGCAGTCTTATCTGCTGATCTTTTGCCTCCCACACAGCTTAGCACAGTGTCCATCATATGAGAGGCAATCAGTAAAGATTTTTCTGGACAGCCTCTGGCAGCTGCTTAGCTCCAGTGGTGACCCTCCCCCAGCCTCTATCATGAAGCAGCTCAGCTGATTTGGAACCCTTAGGGGTTGGGTCTCCTCTTGAGCAAGAAGAGAGGATCTCACAAGGCACAGGAAGGGAGTGAGAAGAGCACAAGTCCCCACATCAGCAAGGCAAAGCTGACTCCTTCTAGTGGAGCAAAAGCTCTGCTTTTAAATAAAAAAATGATTATTAGGTTTCTTAAAGATTTATTTTTATTGTTTTTGACACACAGAGAGATATAGAGACAGAGACAGAGAGAAGGGGAAGGGCCCAGAACAGTCTCCATAGTTGCACATCATTGGTTTTTCCACATAGTTTCATTCCACAGGTGGGTGGGGCTGCACAAGGCAGGAACTGGACTGGGGTCTTGCCCTGGTGAGAACTGAACTGGGGGCACTCCCCAGTTCAGCATATGGGTTCGCACGGGCCAGGGCCGTGATTTGATCTTCAGTCCCCGGGGTTGCACAGTGAGCCCTTAACCACCGAGCCATCCTGACTTCCCTGTGATTATTAGGTTTCTTCCTAGTTTTTATTTTATTATGATGATGAAAATAATAATACAGTTTTTTAAGGACATAAGAAATGAGAGTAATAGTTTCACCACTGAAATTCCTTTTGTTGTATGTAGTATGTGTGTGTGTGTGTGTTTTCTAATTTTCTTCCTCAGAAAATATTTTCTACGAATAGTATTTTGGTTTTGATTTTGTTTTTTATTTGTGTAGTCTGGGGGCTTAAAAAAATAAAAGACCATACTGTCTATTCAATTCTATATCTACTTTTTCAGGATACAAAATGTTTTTTCTAGTTTATAGATGTAGAATTTTTTTTTTTTTTTTTAACTGAACTGGGGGCCTCACTGCATTTGGGAAGCACACCCCAGTTCAGCATGTGGGTCTGCCTGGGCCAGAGCTGGGATTCGATCCTCAGTCCTCGGGGCTTCAAAGTGAGCGCTTACCCCGCTGAGCCATCCCGGCTTCCCCAAGATGTAGAATTTTAAAATAACTTCTAAAAATTGATAATAGATATTTATGAGGTCATAAAAGTACACAGTGAAAAATTTCTCACCTACTGCCCAGTTTACATGCCTGGTCATAAATAATGTTAACAGTTCCTTCTATGTCCTTCCAAAGATAGTTTGCGTGTGTGTGTGTGTATATATGTATGAATGTATGTGTGTATGTATGTATGTATATAAGGGCTGTCCAGAATAAAATTCAGCCATTGTCAATATAATGAGAACAGTTATGTGGTAGTATAACAGTTAAGTTATACTTTCCAGACAGCCCTTGAATATGAAAATACAAAGATACTTTTCTCTTTTCTATCATCTAATTCTAAATACTAGTGGCATTATATATATGTATATATATATATACACATATATGTATATATATGTATATATATATGTGTGTATATATACACACACATATACTTTATGTATTACATTATACACACTGCTCTGCACTCAATATATCTTGGAGACAGTTCCATATTTTTACATACCAGTGATTCTCAACCCATACTGAACATTAGAAATATATGTACAGCTTTTAAAAATCCTGAATGACCAAGTCACACCAAAGACGATTAAATTAAAATCTATGGAATGGGGCCAAGGCATCAGGATTTTTTAAAGCTTCTTTAGGTGCAGTCAAGGTTGCATACCACCAGTATATAAAGAGCTTCCTCAGAAAGGAAGTAGAAGGATGACAAAATATGTCCATCAATGCTTGTAATAGAAAATTAGGATGGCAAACTGTCCTGATTTTCCAGGGACTGAGGGGTTTTCCAGAATATGGGACTTTCAGTGCTGAAGCTCATCTAATAAAGAAAGTTGGTAGATATGTCTAAAGAAATGGGGGGATAAAAGGATACCACATAATATTAAGACTATAGAAATAAATTTTGTACTTCAATGAAAAACTATGCACTACCTATAGCAAACCCTCCACGCTGTCCAATTCGAACCCTCTCCATTGTCTTTAAGCTATTTTGCACCTCTTTGTAAGTCATAGGTAAATGACAAATGTGCAAATCTATATTATTTGGTAGAGTTTCTTTTGACTTCCTTCCTCCTTTGCAAAAACCAGTTTTGCCTCCATTTGTAATTCAATCCCTTTATTCCATATAAATATGTGTTTATTTGACATTTCCTCTGAAGCTATTGTAATACCTGTCTAGTTCCCTGGCTAAGTAAGGAGTAAAATAAAATCTTTAATACATGTTCATTTTTGCATCTGTTCTAATGAGAATCATGCTTTTACTTTTTTTCTGAAAAAAAAAAATTTTTTTTTAAATGTGGGATGCTTCACTAATTTGTCTGTTAGCCTTGCTTGCACAGGAGCTATGCTAATCTTCTGTGCATTGTTCCAATTTTAGTATATGTGCTGCTAAAGCAAGTACCAAAAATTGTTTTTTCAGAAGACTACTGTGAAAGAAGAAAGAAAGAAAGAAAGAAAGAAAGAAAGAAAGAAAGGAAGGAAGAAAGAAGGGAGGGGAGGGAGGGAGGGAGGGAGGGAGGGAAGGGAAGGGAAGGGAAGGGAGAAGCAACAGGTCAAAACAGTCATGTTTGCTAAGCCACATCACTAAACCAAAACTTAATAACTAACCTAATTGCAGTTTCAGCCTTTCCCAGGAGCGAAATTTAAACCAATCAGTCCAGAATTTCCTGACAATACTAGTGAGGTAATCTGCCTTAAGGGAAGGTATCCTTGCCCGAAATAACCAACTTTTTTAACTTCTTAGTCTCACCCACTTTCTGAGTATAAAAACCTTCCATTTTGTATAACCCCTGGGAGCCCTTTTCTCATTGCTAGATGGGACACTGCCTGGTTCATGAATCACTTAATAAAGACAATTAGATCTTCATATTTACTCAGTTTAATTTTGTTCTCTAACACTACAAGGGTAATACTAGAACAAAAATACAAACTTAAATTATCACTAAAAACATCAACAAAATAATAAAACAAAGACAATAGACTCAAACCTAATTGTAATATCAATTAAGTGTTACTAGGCCAAAATCACCCGTTAAGAGACTCTCATATTAGGTCACAAAGTAAAACCTAAAGATAAAATGATGATCTTAATACTAGACTTGGGTGACTTCTGGCTGAAATCATTAAATACAACAAGGTTACTTAATAATAAGGCTGGCTGTGAAAGTCACAAAAAAAGATATAACTCATTAATATCTATGTAACAACATATACTAATAAGCAAATGCTAGGGTACATACAAGGAAAAATAAAAACATATCAATATAAGGGAGATTAATTTAAATTTCTTTTAGGCCATAGTCATAAGGTAAAACCTAAGTAATATAATTTTTAGATTTATATATCAATATTTATATTATATGCATATGTATATATCAATATTTATACTTATATATCAAATGTATAATCTAAAACTAAAATTTTACTTTATTTTCCTGTATCTATGGAACATTTGCAAAATTATTAACTCTACTATGATTAGGTCACAAAGAAATGTCAATAAATTCCAAAAGTAATGTAATTGTAAGGGAGGAAAAAATCTGTTTCCTTCACCTTCCTAGGTTCAATACATGAAAGTTTCATAAAGAGATGAGGCTCACGGAGGCAGCCATTTGATAGAGGCTTATATATAATACCATCATAAGCTAAACAAAGGAATAGGGATTTGGGGCTCTTGGATGGGAAAGGCAAGTTACATGCAAAAGGCCACTTGATAAAGTTATTCATTGCAATCACAAGAAACCAGAAGTCTCTTAAATTTCCAACAGTCAGAGACTGCTTAAACTATAGCACATACACACAATAGAACAAAATGCAGATGTAAAGAATTAGAAATATCTCTGCGATACATTCATGCACTCAGTTCCAGCTACAATGGTTACCATGTTGTTCCTTATATACTCTTCTCCCTCAGGGCCTTGGAGTGAAATGTTCTCTCTGCTTTGAATGTTCAACTCCAATATATGCATGGCTCACTGCCTCACTTTCTTCAGACCTTGGCTCAAATATCACTTAATCAGCAAGGCTTTCACTGACTACCCTATGTAAAATAGCAACCAACACACACACAGGATCTCCTATGCTCCTTATCCCCTTATCCTGTTTTTCTCCATAGCATTTACCATTTGTCACTATATTTTTACTTGTTTATTTATTTCCCAGAAAAATGTAACCTCCATGAGGGCAAAGAATGTATCTGTTTTGTTCACTACCAAAGTCCAAGTGCCTAAAATTGTGCTTGGCACATGGTAGGTTCTCGGTAAATATTTATTGAATAAATGAATATAGTAAGTGGAAAAAGCAAGATGCTGTGCAATGATTTTTAATATGCTTCTACTTATGTGTTTTTTTTAATAAAACTACTCATGTAAATGCTTCGATATGCATGAAATATCTTTAAAAGGTTACAGAAGAAATAGGTCATGCTAGTTGCCTAAAGAAAGGTGAACTTAAGAGACAGAGTGGCAGGGGGTTTTCTACTACATTCTATGTATAGATTGTTCTGGTAGGACTCAGGGAGGCTATCATGACTGAGCACTCTCTGAGGCTCTTTCTCCAGTCTGCCAAAGGCCCAGAGTGTCCCAGGAGGCCCACCACTAAAGAACCTACCAAGGCACTACCTTCCCCAAAATGACTCTGCTGCTTTCTGCTGCCTATTCTAAAAATGGACTCTGGGAGAAAGAGGCTGATAAGCACATTTTCATAGCCCCTACCCCTCACAAGTGCAAATGGAGGCCATATAACATTCTTTTTTCTTTCTTTCTTTCTTTTTCTTTTTAAAGATTTATTTTAATTGTTTTTTGACAGAGAGAGAGACAGACAGAGACAGAGAGAAGGGAGGAGGGCCCAGAGCAGTCTCCATAGTTGACAGCATTAGTTTTCCATACAGTTTCACTCCACAGGTGGGTGCGGGGCTGCACAGGACAGAAACTGGGCCGGGAGCCTCCCGCATAGGCCCCGGCAAGAACTGAACTGAAAGCACATCACAGCTCAGCATATGGGTCCATATAGGCCGGGGCTGGGATTTGATCCTCAGGCTCCAGTGCTGCAAAGCGAGTACTTAACCCGCTGAGCCATCCCAGATTCCCATAACATTCTTATTCTTTAGGGCTGTAATTAAATCTTCATTTAGTAAAAACGTGAATTTGCAGAGAGTTCATTGAACCTACTCAGGTTTTGAATTTGATGAGAATAATTTTCTTGCTTATTTTCATAGGTTTTATTAGCAATTAAAAGTTTATTGAATACAAAATTTGTAAAGTTCTTTGCTCACAAATTTTATGAGAAAACTGCTCAACAGCAGATTGCTCACTTCCAATGTGCCTGGTTTTTAAAATTTAAGCAGATCATTTTTTGGTAATTTTTTTTTTTTTTTTTTTTTTGCTGCTTTCCTTTTTTGAGCTTCACTGTCATATTTTCAAAATTGATCCCAACTTGACTTGTACTCATGCCCGATGAGCTAAGAGTTTACAAAGTAAAGTTTTTTCTTCTAAAACATTCAAAATTATTAATGTTACTAAACAAAGTACAAAACAAAATAAATACAAAAATATGATAAAATTAATATAAATTTGTTTAAATAGAGCTTAGTTTTTAATTTAATTTTGAATTTTTTTATTAAATACTTAAATATTATTATAAAAATAAAACTTCACAATTCTGGGGTTTTAATGTCCACTTAATAAGCAAAAAATCTGTATCACACTTCAAATGCTACTACATGTATATAAATGCATGAAAATATGAATTCTTTAATATGGCAAAATATTCCTGAGACATAGCAGTATACTGCTACAGAAGGGTCCGCAACACATCAGACCTGTGCCTAGCTCCTTTGCAATATGATTTTTGCCATGCCTCCCATCAACAGATAGAGTCTAGCTGCCTCTCCCTACTCCTCCACTCCTAGGATCTGAGTGTATCTTAAGGCTTCATGGTCACCACAATGAGATTGAAGTAACACTGTGCAACTCCCAAGGCCAGGCCTTAAGCAGCCTTGTTGCTTTTACTTTTGCCCTCTGGGAACATTTCTGACATGTGAAAATGCCCATTTTAACCTAGAAGATGAAAAGCTATTTGGAGAAGTACTGAGGCATCCCAGCCAACAGCCAGCATAACTGCCAAACAGGTAAATAAAGCCATCTTGAACCATCCAGTCCCAGTTGAGCTGCTGGCTGGTTGAAGCCCCACAAGTAACCCTCAAAAAGAATGGCAGAAAAATCGTCCAGATGTGCCCAGCCCAGAATTGTGAGCAAATAGTTGTTTTAAGCCACCAAGTTTCAGTGTGGTTTGTTATACGACAATAGATAACTGACATAGATACTATGTGCAACTGTTGTGAACTAGCTCATGAATGCCTCCAGAATCACAAATCAGAACAAGAAGGAGGGGAAGAGGAGGAGGAGAAGAAGGAGGAGGAATTGGAGAAAATGGACCCTTGGCACTATTGAGAAACACTATTTGGTTATGCCAGGACTTACTGAATTCATGCTGTCTGAGAAGAGGGATATGAAAAATTGATTTGTCTTTTCTGTTATCTATACAAACCAGCCAATTAAATTACTTCTCCCTCCAAGGCATCAACTGTCTCCAACATCAACAGGGGCACAACTCACAAACCTTCACAGCATTTGGACTCGGCAGGCTTTTGTTTTGAGAAAATAGGAGAAAATGTGAAAACTTGGAGTGGTAATCACAAGCATCCATGCTCAGGGTTGCAGATCATACCGAGCCAGCCCAGTGCTAAATGCAAGACCCTGGGGGACAAAAGCTCCCATGTGGCCTTTAATAAATTTATATTTTTGTGTTTGTGACATGCAACGCCCTCTAAAGGCTGGGGGCCCAGGACAGAGGTCCTCTTGCCTGATTAAAGAAAGGGCAATATTACGCTGCTCCCAGTTTAGCAAAATGGTTGAGGTCCTTTTATAGGATTTACCTGTGAACTGTGACTAAGGAAAGTTGGTAATAGCTACTAAAATTTTAAATATGCTAAACTCTTTTTTTTTTTTTTTAATATTTTTTTTATAGAGTATAGAGTATATTTATAGAGTAATTGTTTTATCTTCAGTGCATATTTATTTCTATTTTACTTTTGACAGATAGACAGAGACAGAGACAGTTAGAGAACCGAACTGTGGGAACTCCCCAGTTCAGCACGTGGGTCCTGCCTGGGCCGGAGCCGGGATTCGATCCTCGGTCCTCATGGCCTCAAAGCGAGCGCTCAACCCGCTGAGCCGTCCCGGCTTTTCCCAAATATGCTAAACTCTTGATACATCAATCCAGATTTAAGGAAAATATCCTGTAGAAATAAAAAAAAAACCGACAATATATCAGAGTGGCTGTGCAAAAATGGTTTATCGCAAACATTGTGTTAAACAGGAAAAAGGGAAGCAATTTAAACATCAGTGGGGATGGGGTGGTTAAATGAATCATGAGGGAAGCCAGGATGGATCAGTGGGTTAAGCACTGGCTTTATAGCCCCGGGGTCTGAGGATTAAGTTCTGGCCCCAGCTGTGTGGATCTATAAGCGGAAATAGGTTATGCTTCCCATGTGGGAGGCCCCCCATTTTGTCAGAGCTTCTGGGGCATGCCTCCCGGTCTCGCCCACCTGTGTGGAATGTAACTATGTAGAAAACTGATGAAGTACAACTATGGAGACTGCTCTGGGCCCTCCCCCTTCTTCCTGTTTCTCTCTGTCTCTCTCTGTCTCTCTGTCTCTCTGTCTCTCTCTGTCTCTCTCTGTCTCTCTCTCTCTCTCTCTCTCTCTGTCAAAAACAATAAAATATATCTTAAAACAAATGAATCGTGGTTCATTCACATAAGTAAATGCTATGGCAACTGTTGAAAAGGTTGTTATATCTATTGACTTGGAGAGCTGTATTCATTCTTTTATTCATTAAACATTTACAAGCATCAGCTCTGAAGCTTACACTGTTCTCAGTACTAGGAATACAACAAGGAGCAAGACAAAGTTTATGGCTCGTGAAATTTACATATTAATGGAGACAGACCATAAACAAATAAATACTAGTAAGGCAGATGGTGGTAAGTAGGAGCTACGAAGAATAATGAAGGTGGGTCAGGAGACACAGTCTAGAAGGAAGTGAGAGAAACTTTGTGGGCAGTAGGAGGAAGGGCAGTCTAGACTGAGGAAACAGCAAGCGCAAAGGCCCTGACCTGGGAGTGTGCTTGGCAGGATCTAGAAAATATCAAGGAGGCCAGGGTGGCAAGGGGACCAAGGGTAGGTGAAGTCAGAGAAGAGCAGTAAAGTTGTTGTTGTTGAGAGCACTAAAGTTGTTGTTGGTGGTGGTGGTGATGGTAGTGGTGGTGGAGGTGTGTGTGTAGCAGATCATGTAGGCCCTTGTAGCTGCTGTTGAGGACTTTGATTTTTACTCTGTATAGTATGGGAAGCCACTGGTGGCTTTTGAGCTGAGGAACAATATGACCTGATTTAGGTTTTTAAAGGATCCCTCACGGCTCAGCGGGTTGAGCGCTCGCTTTGAGGCCATGAGGACCGAGGATCGAATCCCGGCTCCAGCCCAGGCAGGACCCACGTGCTGAGCTGGGGAGTTCCCACAGTTCGGTTCTCTAACTGTCTCTGTCTCTGTCTCTCTCTCTATCTGTCAAAAAGTAAAATAGAAATAAATATGCACTGAAGACAAAAAGATAATTTCTCTCTATAAATGTGAAAAGATAAAAAAAAAAAAAAAAAAAAGGATCCCTCTGGCTGTTGGGAGGAGAACAGACCAAAGAGGGTCAGGGTGGAAGCAGAGGTGTGAAGAGTTGGGGGGGTGGGGGGTGCGCAGTGAGGGGTCCAAAAAGGTTTTGATGGGAGGGCCTGCAGGATGTCCCTGTGGAATTGAAGATTGGAGGTAGGGGTGTGAGCAAGGAGCCAGGTGCTAGTAATGTTAATGAGAACAGCTAGTTTCAGAGTAATGTGAACTTAACATGAACCCATTTTTCTCCAAATAACAAAACACTCCTCCTTGTGCATGGATCTTTGTGTAGGGATTATATGGCAGCTCCTTGGATTGTCATAACAAAATACTATAGACTGGGTGGCTTAAACAATAGAAATGTATTTTCTCACAGTTCTGGAGGCCAGACATCTAAAATGAAGATGCTGTCAGGATTGTGTCTGGTGAGACTTCTCTTCCTGGCTTATAGACAACTGCCTTCTTGCTGTACCCTTACATGGCCTCTTTTTGTAAGGCCCCACCCTTATGACATCACTAAACCGTTATTATTTCCAAATACAATCACACTGGGGGTTAGGATTTCAACATCTGACTTTGGGGAGGACACAATTCAGTCCATAACAATAATAAAGAAAGTCATAAAACATGACCTATAGTTAGCACTGGTCACCTGAAAGACTGTGGGTGAAGGTACTTACTAATTTTTTTCCTTAGAATGGCTTCATTGGCTGTAGTGAGTACATGTCAATTTTAAAAAATTGTTCACAGACATTTAATATAGGAAGATTTTAGGGGAAGTCGGGATGGCTCAGTGGGTTAGGCGCTCACTTTGCAGCCCCGGGATCGAGGATCGAATCCCGGCCCCGGCCCCGGCCCATGTGGACTCATGTGCTGAACTGGGGAGTGCCCCCAGTTCAGTTCTCAACCTGGCGAAGACCCCAGCCCAGTTCCTGCCCTGTGCAGCCCCGCGCCCACCTGTGGAATGAAACTATGTGGAAAAACCAATAACGTGCAACTATGGAGACTGTCTGGGCCCTCCCCCTTCTCTCTATCTCTGACTCTGTATCTCTCTCTCTGTCAAAAACAATAAATAAATCTTAAAAAAAAAAATGAAAGAAAGAAAGAAAGAAAGAAAAAGAAAGAAAGATTTTAAGAGAGAAAAAAGCCACCTTGGCTCAGAATTCATTCTTGCACATATTTTTCAGGCCACTACTAGCCTCTGGCTCTGAGCTCCTGTTCCTGGTCCCTGGTTCACTCATGCCTCGGTGGAGAAGTAGGGATGCTCTGGCAAGCTCAGCATTTGGTGAGAAGATTAAAGGAGCCAAGGAGAAAGTAAATGGATATTACCCCCTTCCCTGAATCAAGTATGTGATGTCCATGAGAGAACTCCTAACCCAGCCCTGACAGGCACTTGAGATGGAAGTGACTGGAAGCAATCTGTAGAGATCCAGCCAGTGAATCAGTGGAAGCTTTAGAAAATCCTGCCACTCTTCCCCTCAGGAGAGTTAGAGCTGGGCTATACCTATGACTCCAGCTGGCACCCTCTGCACTCTCCACCCAACCCTCCTTGGTTCTCTCAAGCTCATGAGTATCATAGTGTTCTTTGACCATTTATAAAAGAGAGAGCACATATCTTTCACTTCTCTAGACCCCTCCTAGCACCACAGGAGAGCTTGCTGCAATTCAGCATCCACAGACTACCATAGTCAGGGTTCTGAATTTCAACTCTGTGACTCACGTACTTGGTGATCATGGGCAAGCTGCTTGACTTTGCTCAGCCTCAGCTGATTTTTAGTAGACATAGAAATCACTGCCTCAAAGAGGTGTGGTGAACATTCAGTGAAAGAACGTAGACAATTTTCCTGTTTCTTCCTCATTCAAATAGGACCTGTCCTGCTGGCACACTTCATCAGCAGGAAGGACAATGCTACCTTATAACAGAACCTGCCATGTGCCAGACACCTTACATGATGCTCCATACACGCACACAAGTTCTCTAGAGCCTCCCAGAGACCAGGATTGGTTTTACAATTAAAGAACACTAAGGATCGTGGAAGAGAGGTAATAATGTCTAAGAACACACTGCTCAGGAAGAGAAGAGTGAGCTGTGATTCAGACTCAGCTCTCCCCACCTCAAGTCCTGGGATGTTTTACCGCACCACCCACATGATTTAATTTGTCTGAAATCACCTAAGAAGCACAGACCTTTGGGTAAATACAAGGTATTGGTATCTTTCACAGTTCATTCCTGGTCCCATGACACCCTGGGAATGCTCATGAATTCACCAGATACATGTTTTTGTTTTTTTTTATATATCTTTTTATATTTATAGAGAGTAATTATTTTATCTTCAGTGCATATTTATTTCTATTTTACTTTTGACAGATAGAGATAGAGACAGAGACAGAGACAGCTAGAGAACCGAACTGTGGGAACTCCCCAGTTCAGCATGTGGGTCCTGCCTGGGCCGGAGCCGGGATTCGATCCTCGGTCCTCATGGCCTCAAAGCGAGCGCTCAACCCGCTGAGCCGTCCCGGCTTTCCCAGATACATGTTTTTTATGCCCATCACAGAGTCTGAGAATCTAGACGCTCAGCTTGGTGGGTGAAAGCTGGTGAAGGCCTTTGCTTCTGTGTCTGTCCCAAATATGAGGACATTCCATGGCTGGAAAGCCCACAGGCAGAGGCTGAATCTTATCCACATGTTGGGTGATCTTAGACCAGTCACCTCTTGGACCTTGGTGTTATAGCTGTAAAATAAAGATGGAGCCTGCCATGGCTTGGAGTTCTCTTAACTGTAAAGATTTGTGATCCCATAGAGAAGCTGCCTTGGGCTTCCTCATCTGGAAGTAGATGCCTCATGGAGAAGCTTTGAAGCCTTGTGGTTTCTAGAAAGCTCACCACAAGTCCTAGAAATCACAAATCCCTGCCAGGATCTCCCTGTCGACATAAGAATGTCCAAACCTGCAGAAAATTGTTATAAGAATTTATTTGAGCCAAATTTGAGAACATATGCTAAGAAGCAAGATCCCAAATGCTGGTGACAATAACAGTTCTGCAATTTCTTTTATGCATTTGAGATTAAGGAAGTTACAGAAAGATTCTATGGAGGTGGGAGAAAGCAAGGAGGGATTAGATTACAGTTTAAGATTATGTGCTCTCTCTAGGGTGGGCATGCTTTCAAGGGGTATTCTGTCATTTCAAAGGTGTGTTAACCTAGATACACAGATACAATGGACAGGACTTGCTTAAGGCAAAAATAAGCTTTTTACTAAAGAAGTTATATTCCTGGGAGGTGACTACCCACCCTGACCTGCCCAATTAGGAATTGATGATCAGATCATCCTGTGAGGTTACTTTCCATGGAACCCCTTTCTCATCTATGTTCTAAAACACAGCTCATAGTCTAGTCCTGCCTTTTCTTCCATTGCTTCTCTTCTTATTTCTTATATTCCAACAGGAAAGCCCTTTCCACTCCAGGGGCGCTGCTCATGCAGTCCCTCTGACTGGAAAGCCTTCTGTATGTCAGGAGCATGTGGCTCCTCATTCTTTAAGATCCCACCTTTGTAGGAAAGAGATGCAGAATATATCAATGGGGAGAGGTTTTCTACCTGAACTTCCTTTATCTGCCTAAAAGCAGAGCCTCCCCAAAGCATTCACTGTTTGTAAATCTCCTCCCTGAGACTTTTGCAACTAGGGCTCCTATCACTCAGAGAAGCCACACAGGGATAAGAAGTCACCTAAACAGACATTTCACAAAACTATCACATCTCCTATTTATTCTCCTGGGGCCTATTTATCTTCTCCAAAAGTCAGTTGTTTTCCCTTAAGGGCCTCTCTCCTCTCTCCCTCTGCTGGTAAAATGGTATATAATTCATAAAAAAAAATTTATTTTTATTTTTTTTATTGTTAAATTTAATGGGGTGACATTGGTTGGTAACAATTAGATAGTTTCCAGATGCTGCAGATGACATGATCCTGTATATAGAAAACTCTAAAGACTCTATCAGAAATCTATTACAAATATTAGACAACTACAATAAATTTTAACTGCCTCTTCAAGTGACATTTTTATGTGAACTCCCTTATACATATGTAAATAAAATTCTGTCTTTTCTCTTGCTAACTTTAAAAAAAAAAAAAAAGTATGGTTCACTCATAGAGCGACCATCTTGCTTCTGCCCCTGACAGATTCTCTTATCCAGGTCACTGGGACACCCAAATGTTGAGTGAGCCCTCAGTGACCATGTTGTCCTGGGTGATATAGAACTTTCTGCCACCGTCATAGTGACCCCTTCTCTGAAGAATACAGCCCTTCTCAGTCCAGGGGTATTGAACTGAGGACCTTTCACACTGTGCAGCTAAGTCTCGCCCCTGTACCACCTCTTCCTGAATATGGAGGAAAAATTCATCATGGACTAATCTCTGAGGAATTCCTCCAGTTGTTGTTGTTGTTTTTTTAAGATTTATTTTTATTGTTTTTGACACAGAGAGAAAGGGAAGGGCCCAAAGCAGTCTCCATAGTTGCACATCATTAGTTTTCTACATCGTTTTATTCCACATGTGGGGGAAGGGCTGTGCAGGGCAGGAATCAAGTCAGGGTCTCACCCCAGTGAGAACCAAACTAGGGGCACACCCTAGTTCAGCATATGGATCCGCACAGGCTGGGGCCGGGACCCCAGGAGCTGCAAAGGTAGAGCTCAACACACTGAGCCATTCCAGCTTCTCCGAGTTTCTTCATCCTATTCCAAGGACCCTATGTGCTCAAAACTGGGCTTATCTTATATTTCATATCCAAAGAAATATATGTGATTACCCCAGAGACCATCTCTGCCATAGCAACAATAGGGTTAATTGCCTATGTAATTAAAAATATGGTTCTTCTATTGGGGAATCTGCTCAAGGAGCAAAAATTGCCCAACTAGAAGAAGTGAAACAGGCTTCCATCAAATACCTTCAGAATGCAATTGATCTGGAGAAATCACAGCAGGTACTGGTTCAAAAGGGCCATTACCTTTTTGATGTCCAGAGGAATAACATTGCTATGGCCTTGGAAGTTACTTACTGAGATCAGCTGCATAGAGTATATAAGGAGGTAAATAATCACCTGGACTATCATGTCTCTGTGCAGAATATGATGCGTCATAAGGAAAAAGAGCATTTGGTAAAGTGGGTGGAGAAGCATGTGATGCAGAGCATCTCTGCACAGCAGGAGGAGGAGACAATTGCCAAGTGCATTGCAGGTCTAAAGCTGCTTACAAAGAAGGCCCAAGCACAGCCAGTTCTGTAAATGTATATATCCCCATAGAGACAGCTAGAAACGGTTGACTGACTAAATGGAAACTGGTCAATGTGACCAAATCTGTATTGCAGTCTACTGAAGTTAAAGTTTACCTTAACTAAAAATGCAATGTTTGGGGAAGCTGGGATGGCTCAGTGGGTTAAGCGCTCACTTTGCAGCGCCAGGGACCAAGGATCGAATCCCGGCCCCGGCCTGTGCAGATCCATGTGCTGAACTGGGAGCTCCCCCAGTTCAGTTCTCTCTCTGTCTCTGTATCTCTCTCTCTCTCTCTCTCTCTCTCTCTCTCTCTCTCTCTCTCTCTCTGTCAAAAAATAAAAAATACACACACAAAAAAAAAAGACTAAAAATGCAATGCTTGAGTTTCATATAGTGAGAGAATTAAAACAATCTATTGACCAGTAAAAACGAACAAACAAAAGTAGAGCTGACATATTAGTCTCAAGTGTACAACATAGTGATACAAAATTTGTATACTTTATAAGGTGATCATTATAAGTCCAGGGCCTGTAACTATCAGTCACTGTACAAAGTTATTATGATATTGAGTATTTTCCCTATCCTGTAGATTATATCTGTTACTTATTTTATAACTGGAAGTTTGTACCTCTTAATTCCTTTCAACTTTTTCACCCATCCTCCTACCCCCTCCCTTCTGACAACCATGTTTGCTCTCTGTATCTATGAGTCTGTTTCTGTTTTGCTTTTATTTTTCAGTTTGTTTGGGGTTTCCTTTTAGATATCACATATAAGTAAAATCAGGTGGTATTTGTTTTTCTTTGTCTCACTTAGTTCAGTTAGCATAATACCCTCTAGGTCCTTCCATATTGTTGCATATGGCACGACTCCATTTTTTATGGCTAATATTCCACTGTATATATAAAACATATATTATCTATTTCTTTATCCATTCATTTATCAATGGACAGTTAGGTTGTTTTATGCCTTAGTCACTATAAATACTGTTGCAATAAACATAAGGTGTATATATTGAAACCATGGGTCCTGATTTAATGTATGATTTTTATTTAACAAGAAGCCCTAGCACTCAATTCAGATTCTTCACAGCACATGCCATAAACCTTGTTCAGCCCTTTTACTTACAATGGTTAACTCCCTAAGACAGCAAGAAATAATGGCCAGGTCTTGACTAATGGTTTGCCAACATAAGAAGCATCCAAACTTGTAGAGGACTTCTTTTTTTTTTTTAATTGTTTGAGAGAAGTTGAGAAAGAGAGAGAGAGAAGGTGGGAGGCACCCAGAGCAGTCTACATAGTTGTACATCATTAGTTGTGACATGATTTCATTCCACACATGTAGATGGGGCTGTGCAGAGTGGGAACTGAAGAGGGGGAGGCTCCCGGAAGGAACTGGAGAACCTTCACTGCCAAGCCATCCCTGCAGTTACCAGTTGCATCACAGTTCAGCATATGGGTTTGCATCGGCCAGGGTCTGAATCATACCCCAGACCTCGCAATTCAGAGGCAAGCACTCAAACGCAGAGCTATCTCAGCATCCCCTGTAGAGAACTTCAATGAGTTCATCTAAGCCAAACTGACAATTACCAGGAAGCAAAATCTCAACAGACTGAGAAAATGCTCTGGAAAATGGCAGTTTTGCAACTTATTTTATAAATTAATATCAAAGGAGTGACACAGGATATTAACCAAAACTTATGCAGTCAGGAAGGTCTCGGTAACCATAATGCCCATATCTAAGGAATGTGAACCTAGGGCTTCTGGAACAAGTTGACCAGGTACTGAAAGACAAGATAAAGGATGCCAAGGTCTTAGACGCCCAGACCCCTTCAGCAAGAAAGACAATCCAATCAACCAGGCCTGTCATCTGGAGATAAGGGTTAACAATAAATACCAGAACTTTGGTGGTTTGTTTCAAAACTCACTTAAGTGGATCATCCAGGCTTGTGAACTGAAAGACAGAAACAGCCTTTGGTACAATAAAAGGTATAAAAACAGTGGCTTGTAAAAATAGGTGGAGCATGGGCATTCTACTTTCCACTGCTCACTCTAGAGTGAGCTTTTCTTCTTTCCAATAAACTTCTGCTTAACCTTTCCTATGACGGCCGCGTCCTCATTCTTCAAGCGTGCAAGACAAAGAACCTCAGACAGCCAGACACACAATTTTCCTATTTCATTAGGATTGCTCTGTCGAATGGTAGTTTATTTTTTAATTATAGTAGACATACAGTATTATATTGGTTTCAGGTATACAACATAGAGATTAGATATTATATAACTTATAAAGTGATCTGTTGGGAACCGGTCAGGAGCCTGAACGAAAAGGTTTCTGGGGGCCTTGATGGCAGGGCCTCGGCTCCCTCGACCTCCCGGGAAGGACCGACCTGGGGCCTGGATGGCAAGGCCTCAGCCTCCCTTCACCTCCCCTTGTGATTATCTATAGAAAAGAATATGTTCGTGCAGCTTTGCAGGAAGGCTAGACCGGTTGATTGATTACTAGGGCAGGGGTTAAAAAGATATGTATGGGGAAGGGTCTGCTTGTTCCTGATAACAAATCTGCTTATGCTAATGAATAACCCACCCTGTACTTTAGCAATGTCTCTTAATCTCTTCCCTATTCCTTGTAATGATGTTAACTTTTGCTATATAAGGCAAGCAATAAAGCTATTTGGGGCTGCTCCTATTGAGGACAGCTGGCTGGCCATTTGGTCTGTCTATTAATTCTCACTGCTTGAACTTGGGGACTTTTTCAGCCAGGCTGGTTCCTGGCAGTGATCTCCCTGATAAATCTAGTACCTTCAACACAATACATAATTATTACAATAGTAATGACTATATTTCCTTTGCCAGGGGTTCCCAACCCCCAGGCCATGAACCATACTGGTCCATGGCCTGTTAGGAACCAGGCTGCACAGGAGATGAGCAGCAGGTGAGTGAACAAAGCTTCATCTATATTTACAGCAGCATCTCATCACTCACATTACTGCCTGGGCTCCGCCTCCTGTTGGATCAACATCAGCATTAGATTTTCATAGGAGCATGAATCCTATTGTGAACTGCATATGCAAGAGATCTAGGTAGCATGCTCCTTATGAGAATCTAATGCCTGATGATCTGAGGTGGAGCTGAGGCGGTGATGCTAGAGCTGGGGAGCAGATGCAAATACAAATTAACATTAAGGTGACCAGATGTCCCGCTTTTGGCGGGACAGTCCTGATTTTTAACAATTTGTCTCACGTCCCGCTGCATTTTTAAAGAGTCCCGATTTTTGGAAAGAATGCACAACAAGCTAGGGAACGGCAGGAGATAGACCAAATTTTTAATCAAGAACCCCCTCCCCCCTGGTCAATGGTGTCCCGCTTCACCAATGTTAAAATCTGGCCACCTTAATTAACATTAGCAGAGAGGTTTGGCTGTACAGAGACCATAATAAATCAATTCCTTGCAGACTCACATCAAAAGTCAAGCTCAGGGCTCCCACTGATTCTGCATTATGGTGAGTCATATAATTATTTCACTTTATATTACAATGCAATAATAACAGAAATAAGGTACAAAATAAATACAATGCACTTGAATCATCCCCAAACTATCCACCATGGTCCATGAAAAAGTTGTCTTCCATTCAACTGGTCCCCGGTGTCAAAAAGGTTGGGGAACCACTGCCCTACACTCTACTTTACATTCCTGTGACTTTTTTGTAACTACAAATCCCTTTTTCACCTTTTTCACCAATCCCTTTAAACTCCCCTTCTATCTGGCAACCATCAATATGTTCTCTGTATCTATGAGTTGTTTTCTTTTTTCTGTTTTGTTTTTTCATTAATTTTGTGTTTTAGATTCTACATATAAGTGAAAAGTCACTACATTTCAAACTTGCATTTTCCTCCAATGAACTCTTCATTTACAATAGCCTCTCCCAGGTCCATAAAAGAGCATTTCTCTCCTTTATTTTCCTGAACTTCCTTGAGGTTTTTCATTAGACTGGTTTGCCATTAAATCTCATATCATGAAGTACAATTCTTTGTTGTTCCCAAATAAACCCATTTACTTGAGAAATATGCTGCTATTTGTTTAAGGTCAACATCAGCATACGCAAAAAAAAGAGCTTATATTGTCTAGTTTGACCTAAACCATATCATAAGACTTGAGGGTATTACATAAAGTAGGCCCAGGAGTCTGGTTTGATAAACATATCACTGGGTTTAGATGCAGAAATAGGCATCCAAATTCTTCTCTTTCTGGCTGTACAACTTTGGGCAAGTTGCTATAAGAGCTTAGATCTTAGTTTCTCCATCTGTAAAAAGGGAGTTATTATTCTTATTTTAGGGTTATGTGAGAATTGAAAAGGATAACCCATGCTTTAAAATCTGCTTTGTGGGCATTAAAGCATTATACAAATAGAGAATTTATCTTAAGCCTGGGAAGGGAGATGAGGAGGTATGCTATTTAATGCAGTGTTTGTCAAAGAACAGGTTGTAAAATAATTTAGTGGGTTCTGATCAAGATCTAAAAAATTAAATAGAATAGAAAATATCAACCTGTATCTCAAATAATAAGGGTAGGTGTTGTTTCTTTTATTTGAGTTGTATATGTGTGTATTAGTATGTGTGTTAAAAAGAAAAATCTGGGTATTTTACATCACAACATACATACTAATAATTTATTTCTGTGATAAATAATGGAATTAGAAATATAGGGAGCTGTTTGTGCTTTGTTATAATTTTTAACTGCAGCACATCCACATTCCAAGAGTGGGAAAAGAATTTGTCTTGGGAAAGAATGTATCTTTTGTTTGGGAAAACACTTTAACAGGCAACTGGTTATGCAAAGGTAGAGAGCCCCGAGGCAAGGTTGAAGAAACTATGGCTAAAATGCTCTGCATTGTAAAATCAATAGTCAAGGACTTCTTTTTCCTTTGGAATTCTAGAACAGCATTGTCCAAACTTTTGGCTTCCCTGGGCCACATTGGAAAATAATTGTCTTGTGCCACATATAAAATACACTAACACTAACAATAGCTGATGAGCTTTAAAAAAAGGTCCCAAAGAAATCTCAGATTTTAAGAATTAATAAATGGTACTGGCAAAGCTGGACAGATACATTTTTTAAAAATAAAATTGGACCATTTTCTTACACGATATTAAAAAATAAAACAACTCAAAAGAGATTAAGGACTTAAATATTATACTGAAACTATAAAACTCCTAGAAGAAAATACAGGCAGTGAACTCTGTGACATTGCTCTTAGCAGTACCTTTTTGGATGTGTCATCATGAGCAAGAAAAACAAAAGAAAATATAAACAGGACTACATCAAACTAAAAAGTTTTTACACAGCAAAGGAAACCATCAACAAAATGAAAAGATAACCTACTGAGTGGGAGAAGATATTCACATATATCTGACAATGGATTAATATCCAAAATATATAAAATAAATCATACAATTTAACACTAAAAAAAAAGAAAGCAAGAAGGAAAGAAAGAAAAGAAAAAAGAAAGAAAAAGAAGCAAATAATTCAAGTAAAAATGGTGGATAACCTGGATATTTCTCCCAAGAGGACATACGTATGGCCAACACAAATATGAAAAGATGCTTAACATCACTAATCATCAGAGAAATGCAAATTAAAACCACAATGAGATATCACCAAATACCTGTCAGAAAGGCCATCATCTATAAACCAACAAACAAGAGTTGGTAAGGATGAAGAGAAAAAGAAACTCTCATATACTATTAGTGGGAAAGTTAATTAGCACAGCCACTATGGAAAACAATATGAAGATGCTTCAAATATTAAAAATAGAGTTGCCATATAATGCAACAATTCTACTCCTGGGTATTTATCCAAAGAAATCCAAAACATTAATTCAAAAATATATACACACCCCTATATTCATTGCAGCATTATTAGTAATAGCCAAAATATGGACGTAACCTACACATCCATCAATAGATAAGTGGGTAAAGATGTGGTATATATATGTAATGGAATATTGTTCAGCATTAAAAAAAGAATGAAATCTTGCCATTTGCAACAACATGGATGAACCTAGAGGGAATTATGCTAAGTGAAATAAGTCAAATAGAGAAAGACAAACACCAGCTGATCTCATTTATATGTGAAATCTAATAAATAAATAAATAAAAATTAAAAAGTAAATAAATGAGCAAACAAAACAGAAACAACAGATCCATAGATATAGAGAACAAGCTGATGGTTACCAAAAGGAAGGGTTTGGAGGGATGGGAATATATCATACATATATTATATATGGTATATCATATCATGTATCATCATATATCACATATCATATAATGCTGAGGAAATTTCTTTTCTTAAAATCAAGAAAAGATACTCATTTTTTAATTAAAAAAAAAAAGACAACTGGGTTTGTGGTGAATGGGAGAGCAAGCATTATCTGTTGAAGAAGTGTGCATAAATGGAGGGATAAGAGGATGTCAGGGAGTGGGAGAGTATGGGCAAAAGGCCAGTTCAAGGGAAAAGCCGGGACGGCTCAGCGGGTTGAGCGCTCGCTTTGAGGCCATGAGGACCGAGGATCGAATCCCGGCTCCGGCCCAGGCAGGACCCACGTGCTGAACTGGGGAGTTCCCACAGTTTGGTTCTCTAACTGTCTCTGTCTCTGTCTCTCTCTCTATCTGTCAAAAAGTAAAATAGAAATAACTATGCACTGA